>JACEII010000036.1:429778-449427 GCA_014332785.1 Antheraea mylitta
GATTTTTGTAGCAAAAAATCACTCTGACTATCGAGTAAATAACTAAATTAATGCATAGCTATTTACAGGAACCATTATTAAATGTACTGTAGAATTACTCATCTTCATTCTGGTTGTTACTGCATCAAACGTATAAACTCTGAAGCTGTAATATATCGTTATAGGTATAGAATACAGTGAAACCTAAGTGTGTGAGATTGAATAAGCGAGGCAAGTCTACAAGTGAGAGTAATTGTGAGGTTCCGCCATTTTATCCTCTCAAGTGCCAATCTCAATAAGTGAGAAACGGAAATCTGCATAAGAGAAATTCGTTTTTCACTCACGAACTTATATAACTGAGACTACTACTTGCTTGTACTTCTATAAACGACAGTCGAGCATATTTAATATGTGCTATTCATGACTTATTCGTATTTTTAGTGGAACTAGCATGATCGTTTTTTTGCTTAAATTTCGAGGAATTAACATTGTTTTTGTATCTTATTGTACTCGAGTGACCTAATGTAACAATTTATTCGTCGAACTTATTTAAATTGAAGTATTACTTGTCAAGAAAGTGTTGATACGTACTCATAATGTTAGAACGATAAATCAAAGTGTTTGTTTTAAATGATAAATTAAACACTTTTGAATGCGTTTAAGATCGGCAAATCCTGAAATTAAATACAGAGTGTTTTTAGTTTACCAGAATATGGCTTTTATAAAATTACTAGCCGTTCCTGCGGCTTCGTCCGCGTGGAATAATTACTTTGGGCTAACTCTCATACGCAGCAAATACGCTCTAAAATGTATAAAAACCCTGATTTTGAAACATACTTCATTGTGGCTCCGATTCTATTAATCCTATCGTGATGATATATAGCGTATAGTCTTCCTCGATAAATAAGCTATCTAACACTGAAATAATTCAAGCCGGACCAATAGTTTCTGAGATTAGCGCGTTCAACCAAAGAAAAAAAGCACTCCAGCTTAATAATATTAGTATAAATAAACACAAAAGGTTCTATAAAGTCTCAGTGATCTGAGGCACACGGAAGTATTAAGAGGAGTCGACTTTTCGAGTGCCACGACATTGATAAGTGTCTTTTAAAATGGATGAAACAAACCCTTGATAAGCATATTCCTATAAATAGTGGACTCTTGTTGAAACTGTATTGAGTGAAAATGGTTTGCTACAAAATTGGGAATTCAAAACTTTTGATGTGAAACATCTATAGGCGTGGGTAAACGTGATTGTTAGCTTAGCGACGACGCAAAACACAAATTTTGCACTATTAACGAAATATTCTAAAACATTTATAACCCTATATGTATAAACATTAGTTTCAATTTTTTTATCAGCCACTCGTTCTACTAGAGTTACGCGGCACGCGCCGATGATCTAGTGCCCTTTGATAAATGCCGCCAAACACACCGCGCCTAGATGATTTGTTGTATTTAATAAAATCATATTTATGTAATAAAATAAATAAACAGTCATCATAATATGGAACAAATTGGTTCACTCGGCGTGGAGTACTGGAGCCCTTGTGTACGCCGTTTGCGCGATATAGTAACACAAAATCTTACAACACTGTAACAACATTACACATATCACCTCCACACAAGTGTTTTTATTTTTTTTCCTTAATGAACTGAAACAGTTTAGTAAAATTACCCAACATAAAATATATTAAGAGTTGTTAGTTGGTAGCATACATACCTCATGTATGTTTGGTACACATATATGTTTCAATAACTCTATAAGTATTAATATGCTTATTCTTAGCTTAGGTTAGCTCAGATAGGTCGCGAATTGCATGAATCAGCAAAACAGCCTAAGCCGAGGTGTGCTGCGCACCCTTGAGCTAGTTGTCAAAATTAAATCGGCTGAGTGCCTTAAGCGCTCGCCTTAGTAGTCCTGTGAAGCTGTTAAGATCTTACCAAGTCAACAGCGTAGCCAGTTCGAAAAAAAAAGTAATGCAAAGTTTTACTTTAATTTTATATACAATATTTTCTAGCACAAACGGAAAAGGAGTGTGAAGCATGGGTAAAAGGTCTACAATATCTCATTGAGGAAGCCATAAGTTTGTCATATCCTTTGCAAATTGAAACATGGTTGCGGAAGGAATTTTATGCTATTGAAAATGCTGATGAATTGTAAGTTTTATTCCAAGATATGTAGAATAATATTATTAAAACTTTAAAATTTTTTAGTGTCATAAATTATTTATATATATTATTTTTTCGCTATGTTGAAGAGATTGGATTTTATGGTTTATTTGTAAAAGTTACATACGTTAATCAGTAAAGTGTAAAGATAGAAAAATGATTACAAATACATCCAACAATTTATTTCTTTATACCTCAGGGTCAAATAGCTTTCTATTTATTCGAGAATTTCATAATAATTAGTAAATTTCCATACTTTAAGCCTCCTGCTGGTCGTAATCATATTGACGTATGTTTAAAAATAGTTATTTGGTCATTTTCGTGTTTTTTTTTTTTGTAGGATTACTTTAAAGGAAGTTAAAGCCTTTTTACCAAAAATTAACTGCAAAATTCCAACTATGAAGTTAAGAGACATTTTCCAAGAAGTTGATTCGGATCATAGAGGCGCCATTGGCTTTGATGATTTCGCTCTATTATATCAAAAGTTGATATATGATGTCAACGTAAGTTATTTATATAATCATTTTACTATGTTGTATTTCTTTTTAATTCAGGTTTTCCCGAAAAGGTTTCATCATCACAACGTTTACCGTACTTGTGCTATTATGTTTTTGAAATATTGCGTACTATGCATTTGTTTGTCCCTACTAATATTGTTGTTTATTATTGTATCTATTATTACTGTAAGTGGCTGAGCCCGGCTGAAATTATACCTGGTTTCAGCATGAACGAGTCGGCTAGCCCCGGGGTTGTACCAACCGACCCACAGAAAACCGACGTGAACTAACAGTGCTTGCATTGTTGCATTTAGTTCGGTCAGTGAGAGCGCCAGAGGCCCACCTCCTTCCCTCTCCCTTCTTTCTCTTCCCCTTTCTCCTTCCCCTTTCCTACCAATACAGGTTGGCAACTCATTTGCGACTCCTCTGCTGTTGCTGATGTCTATGGACGGTGGTGATCACTTAAAATCAGGTGATCGACCTGTTCGTTGACTTCCTATGACATAAAAAAACTACGAAGTCAAATGTTTCGAAGTTTCTAAGGGATAAAGTAAATATTTACATGTACTACTCTATTAATATGAATTATTATAAAAGTCGCAAACCGGTGACCATCTTCGATTATACAGTACATACCATGAGGGTCAATGTTTCTACTTGCTGACCAATATAAATTATTAGGTTTTGTAATATTTTTGTGTTTTTGCAGAATGTACACGAGGTATTTGAGAAATATTCCCTTTATTGTACTAACAGTACAACTATAACATTACGGGAATTTCAATCCTTTTTGCGTATTGAACAACATGATAGGCTGGGAGACAGTGAGGCACGTGCATCACAATTCATAAGAGATTACCTAAGAGATCCTCATAGGGATATCGCCGAACCATACTTCACTTTGAGTGAGGTAACATTTCAGTTTAATTGCTGATTTTTAAGTACAACAAACACACACAATAGTTTACTATATTCAGGCAATTTGACCATATTAACGTAAGGACGTTAATTGAAACTAAGTTTGGTGAATTATTTTTGCAGTTTATTGAAATGCTCTTTTCAAAACAAAACACGATATGGGACAGTAGAAACGATGTAGTAACACAAAATATGGATAAACCATTATCTTATTACTGGATCTCGTCATCTCATAACACGTAGGTATCTGTGAGAATTAATTGGCGCTTGCCTTAACTTTCGTGTACTTGTACGTTAATTGGTTTATATTTTTAGATATCTTATGGGTGATCAGTTTTCAAGTGAATCCTCATTAGAGGCTTATGTCCGCTGTCTACGAGCTGGATGCCGCTGCATTGAATTGGATTGTTGGGATGGTCCGGATGGCACCCCTTTTATATATCATGGTCACACCTTGACCACTAAAATAAAGTTTGTTGATGTACTTCGTACTATAAAAGAGCACGCATTCGTTACTACTGACTTTCCTTTAATATTGTCAATTGAGGACAATTGTTCCCTGCCACAGCAGCGTCGTATGGCAATCGCGTTTGTTGAAATATTTGAAGATTTACTACTCACGCATCCCTTTGAGAAAAATGAAACGTGCTTGCCTTCGCCGAATGATTTGCGTAGAAAAATAATAATTAAACATAAGAAACTCCCAGATGGTGTAGAGGAAAATGCGTTTTCCATTCGACAGGAAGAAGGAAAAGATATCGATCTACGTAATACTATCAAGAACGGTATCCTTTTGTTAGAAGACCCTGTTGATAAGGAATGGAATCCACATGCGTTTGTCCTTACAGAAAACAAATTGTATTATACTGAAAACTATAGCACACATATAGAGACTGATGCAGATAGCGATGGTGAGTCGGAACGTGATACGGCTAGCGTCTCACAAGATGAATTGCATTTCGGTGAATGTTGGTTTCACGGAAAACTTACCGGCAATAGACAGGAGGCTGAAGAACTCCTCCATAATCATTCACATCTTGGAGATGGGACGTTTCTTGTTAGAGAAAGCGTTACATTCGTGGGTGACTACTGTTTATCTTTCTGGCGTCAAGGAACTGTTAATCATTGCCGGATTAAATTGAAACAAGAGCGGGGTGTCACGAAATATTATTTAATTGATGCAATATGCTTCGATAGCCTCTATAGTCTAATCACTCATTACAGGCAACACCCACTGCGAAGTCAAGTATGCTTTATACGTATTCTGTTCGTTTCTTTTTAAGAGATTATGCATATTAGATATTCTTGTGTACAAAATTATTTTTGATATGATAAGGCTCATGATCGCTTCGTTAGATTTGGATTCGAATTATATTATGTCTTTCTACAATCGTGGCTGAAATTCATTCTCTCCGTCTGGTTTTAATGTCACTATCTTCGGCCATTTGTATTTTTTATATTTGCATTTCACTATAAGTTGATTACTATGAATGGTAGAATATGCATTCCATATCTGCAGTAGTCGGAAGTAACCTTCCGAATCTTTAGGAATAAAATTTACTAATTAAAAATTGTAACTCTATCGGTTGAGGGAAACATCGTGAGAAAACCACGACCTGAGAAATATTGGAAAAATATAAAACTTTGAATCTGTCGGAGTTTGAAATCGCGAATACGTCGTGGGTTGGCGGTTTGATTACGCTTCTGCCGGCCCTTAGCAAGAAGCCTTTGGGCCATCAGTGGGGACGTAATTATAAAACCATGTGAATCAAAATGTATAATTTCAGATGTATATATCTGTAAGGTATGTCATTATTAAGAATATATTAACATGTAGGTAGTAATATATACGCGTGATTTTGACAGTTGAAAAATAAACGGTTTTACAAACAAGTTGCATTATTTTTATCGGGGATCTTAGTTATTTATAAGAATAATAACCCATCCGTAATCTCGGAATACGTCAATTTGGCTCCCAACGTGGGGCCAATATATATATAGCCATCACCATGGAAGCCGCGGAGAAAAATGCTGCTATAGTAGAATATCTAAGATATTTAAATTATAAAATACATTTTTTAGTCTATCTGTTTTGGAGCCTCTTATATTAAGGATTTATGATGCGGCAAATAAACGTGTAGGTATAAATGATTACAGGAATTTTTAATTACATTGACGGAGCCTGTGCCTCAGCCAAAGAAGCACGAGAATCAGGATTGGTTCCATGCTCGTTGCACTCGTGTCCAGGCGGAAGAGTTACTGCGTAAAACGAATATCGATGGAGCTTTTCTCGTAAGACCGAGCGAAAAGGAGTCCAATTCCTATGCTATAAGTTTCAGGTAATACTTTCAAATACTTTGTACTTATAATATTGTTACAAGCAAAGATATTACATGGTTCAAAAGAATTATGCAATGGAAATAATTTGGGTAACGTTACATAAATGCGAATCTTGCATCAGTTATGTAAAAATAAAGAGGTGAACATTAAAGTTGCAGAATTTACAGTCACTTTAAATATAATTACGAGGATATTAATTATACTACCTTTTGCTCGCGGTTTCGCTCGCTTGAATGTCAATTTTTGAAGTGAAAGATCTTATGGCACGATGGTAAAAATTTTTCGTTACGCGTTAAACGTGTTTGTGTATGTGTAAGTATCTATATGTGTCTGTCTGGGTTTACTAGTAAATTTATAGTCTAATATTTATACAACGGGACTTCGCATAGTATACAGTTTATGAGCAGTCTCAAATACTATATATATATATATATATATATATGTGTGTGTGTGTGTGTATGCCAAAAAATTCCACTTCCTCGGCGTGTAGCCATTGATACGCGCAATGTTTTTTTAATAGAATACAACCCATTTGCTATAGGTCTCTTTATAGGTCAACATTTTTTTATGTTTATCCAACTGAAACAAAAATCCTTTCTCTATATAGTTTTCCTATAGATTAGTTTCATTATAGGCAGATAATATTTTAAGAAGCTTACTGCCTGTTACTTTTAAAAACTTGCATATTCCTTATTCAATTCATGTGGAATCATTTTATTAACGTCCACTCATAACACGATCAATTAATTAATTCACCAATCACTACATTTTGAAAGTGGTCTTTGTGAAAAAAAAAGTCTTCTTTATATCAATAAAGAATTAAATTGTGCTTGTTAATGCAGCAGCGGTAGTCCGATGAAGCTGTTACGACCTTGCAAGCACTTTGCTGCTTTTGTATAGCTCATGTCGAAGTGTGGAAGGTACCTAGACATACTACCTATCGATTGAGCGATGTCAGTGTATGCAATAACAATGGGAAACATTTCAATAACAAGTATTTCTTTTAGGACAGGAAAGGAGATAAAACACTGCAGAATCAAGCAGGAAGGTAGACTGTATACAATCGGTACAGTGAAGTTTGAAAATTTGGTGGAACTTGTTGCTTATTATCGCGTCAACCCCTTGTATAAGAGAGTGAAACTTTGGTTCCCGATTACAGATGAAGTCGTCAGAACCATTGTTGCTGTAAGTGTATAGTTTCGATGTTAGTGTTTAAGGCCGGCAACGTATTTGTGACTCCTCCGGTGTTGCAAGTGTCTATGGACGGGGGTGATCACCTACCATCGGGTGACCCGTCTGTTCGTTTGCCCCCTATAATATAAAAAAAAAATAGTCGATGTCTATCGCCATGCTTTTATGTATGTTTTTAGATATATATTTCATTTCAATAGAGTTCAGTTTTTCATCATCAAGCCTGTTATTGTTTATTTTAAATATCTTTAGTATGGTATTGTTTTATATTTATTTTTTCCAAAATGCAATTACTTGTATTCAACGATGTATCTTAAAAAAAATACAAAATATTTTTGCTTAAAATTTATTTTTTGTGGAAATTTCTGCTTATCATTCGTAGGAGGTATAATCATATTGTGTTCGTGTTCATAGCTTTATGTTATTATGTAAGCCTACTTGATGTTTTTGTCGTAGGCGCCTGATGACGTATCTGTTTATGGCACCCCGGGTTATATGGACCCGACGTCATTCACTTCCAAGGTAAATCAATGTTTTTCTTTTGTTTTTTTTTTTTGTTTTCTTTTTCCCCCTAATATTCAGAACATTATAAAATAGAGATTCAATAACATGTAAAAATATAAGAATCCAGTGTCATGATGTTTGTTCCCGGTGAACTCCAAAACTACTTAACCGATATTTTATATTCCTATAAGTAGCTAATGTTTTGGTAATACAGGTGACTGTCAAGGCGTTATACGATTACCGTGCTAGGCAAGATGACGAATTGTCGTTCTGCAAGCACGCCATAATCATCAACGTAGATAAACCTGACGAAGGGTGGTGGAGAGGTGATTACGGTGGTAAGCGTCACCATTGGTTTCCGGCAAACTATGTCGAGGAAATCGAGGTGCCGCTCATGTCCGATATCCCTGTTAGTATTATTTTTATCAGGTCTGCATGTGTTGCAGGTCTCTTGCATGCACCTTTTTTCTCGAACTGACTACGCTATTGACCTAGCAAGGTCTTAACAGCTTCACCGGACTACTAAAGCGAGCTACCTCTTGCATGCACGGTTCTTCACATAAACAAACTAACCAAAACTGTTGTGGGCTGATTTAAAATCAGTGATTTAGTTAATTGTAAAATAAAAATTAACAACCACGGTATTTTTTTTGTGGGCATTTATACACCGTAATTAAAATACGTATTAAATGTACTAACTTTTATAAAACTTATTTGTGTACTAACAAAGCGATTGTTTTCTATAACTGTATGGCTTCTACCTAAACAACTTTGCCTAGGTCAAAAGTATGACAAATATACTTTCACACTAGGAATAATATTGTGTTATAAGTTTTACACGAGTAATATAAAATATGATAATCTATATAAATAAATCGCACAATATGTTGCTAAGCGCAAAACTCCCAGACGGCTGGTCCAATTCGAGTAATTGTTGATTTTATTTATTCCTTGAACTCTGAGGTACGTTTTATGGAGAGAAAAATCTAAAGAATTGCACGGAAACACTTAAATATCAGTTTTCTTTTTATGTAATTGTGAACGCAATTTGAATGCATCCGTAATTACGACACTTTTCTTTCTTTTTGAATTGACGTGTGTAATTTTACCATTTTACTGCGCTTTGCAGGTTTTCGTGTTCTCAGTTTGTATTCCGTAAAAACGAACAGTCTCGATGGGGTAGCATAGCAACAATGTTTCATATATATATACTAAAAAAGTAGGCTAAGAAAAAAAATTATATTGAGGCGAAACGAAGTTCGCGGGGACAACTATTAATCTATACTATAATAAAACTGTAACAAGTCGAAATCTGTACATTAAATATTTTTTGAAAATTTTAATCAGGGTAGACTATGTTATCGATATTTTCTATACTATAATAAAACTGTAACAAGTCGAAATCTATACATTAAATATTTTTTGAAAATTTTAATCAGGGTAGACTATGTTATCGATATAGAAGCCAAAAATAATCTTTTTACAATTTTTGTCTGTCTGTCTGTCTGTCTGTCTGTCTGTCCCTATGCACACGCATCACTCTGAAAGTACTGAACCTATCTTGACGAAACTTGACATAGTGATAACTAATATTACGAGATTTCATCAAATATACTTTTTGTCCCATAAAACGCAAAGGGTTCTCCAGGATAAAGGATTAAAGTCTAGAATCTAAACCCGTATTACTCTAAAAGTACTGAACCAATTTTAACGAAATTTAACACAGTGATAACTGATATTACAAGGATTCTGGATACTTTTTGTCCCATAAAACGCAAGGGGTTCTCCAGGATAACGAAAAACAAAAATTTGTAGTTAACGTAACTAGACTTTTTTGCGACACCTTAGTACAAGAGCCGGCAACGTTAAAAGAACAAGAATTTTAGAATACCTGGTTCTTTAATATATCAATATATATTTTTTTGTATCATAAGAGGCAAATGAACAGGCAGGTCACATGATGTTTAGTGACCACCACCCTCTATAGACACTAGCAACACTAGGGGATTTGCAAGTGCGTTTCCAACCTGTATATGGGGGAGGGTAAGGGTAGGGAAAGAAGGAAAGGGCAAGAGAGGTGGGCCTCCGGCACTCTCACTGACCGAACGAAACACTACAATGCAAGCACTGTTATTTCACGTCGGTTTTCTGTGAGAGGGCAGTATTAGCCCGAACGAGCCGACTCATTCATGCTGAAACCAGTAATAGCTTCAGCGTGGCTCTACCACCTACAGAAATTATCAACATATCAATAGACAGAATTTAGGACACTTGGTAGCGGGTTAACGTTGTATTATTAATAGGCATTTTGATTTATGATTAATCAATAATAAGCTTAAGAACATTTTTTTCAGTAACTTTTAAACGCAATTAAACATTCAGACACATTTTTTATGAACAATCATATATATACCCACTGATATATTTTATAAATAAAAAAAAAGAATGTGGTGTCGTGGGATACCAGGTAGGAACGAAGTTCCTTCGGCTAATGTAGAATCAACACTATTTGGAAAAAAAAATCGTGCTCAATTTTATGTAATCGTAATTCAAATTATCAATTAAAATAACAAAATATGTCTCTTTATTTTTGTTTGACAACATAAAATTACATAGCAATAGAAATAATTACAAAAAAGGAGAAAGAGAAAGGTATTATACACTACTCGCTTGTGTATACGACTGTCGCGCCTGCGCACATCTCATTTAACTGTTTTATTCCATGCACTTTCGTTACAGTTTTACTATCACATTTTTTTCAGTTCGGTCGCGCAGCAAAATCCCTATCTCCTCCAAGCCTGCCGTAAGGAACTTCGTTCCAATAATAAATTTCAAACCAATTTTTTTTTTTCATAGCAAAGAACAAATTTCATTTTATTAAACATTATTGACCACCATATACAACGATAAACGTAAACGTATGACTTGGGATTGACGCCATCTCAAATATATGCATCGTCGACCATCAGGCTATACAAAACCGAAATACCTTGGACCGGCGAGGTGAAATATCTTGGTGTCACTTTAGATAAACACTTAAAATTTCGATTCACACACAGAAAGAGTGCGAAACAAAGCCGTATGGTCTTGGGTCGTTTCTATCATTTGCTTTATCATAAGAGTAAAATGTCCCCCAGACATAAACTCACTTTATATAAAACTTGCATCCGTCCGATTATGACCTACAGTTGTTCGGTCTTTGCACATGCGCAAAATCGTATTCAAAAGTTGCAGGTTCTCCAGAACTGAGCCCTACGTAAAATCACCGGTGCCCCATGGTACGTCCGGAATAAGGATCTCCACAGGACCTGGAGATGCCTTCTGTCTGAGCGTATATAAAATCACTTACACGTAGTTATTTCGAAAAAGCCGCGAATTATGCCAGCCCGTTAGTGGTATCCGCCGCGAACGATGAACCCGTACCCAACGCTGCGCAGTATAGAAGACGATCGCGACACATTTTTACCGACCCTCCTGATTCAATCACGTCAACTAACGATCAATACCAGCCTGTCTCTTCAAACAGAGCGTGTTCGCACCCACGCCCGCATAACCGCAGATCACGCCGCCGTGGTCTGGGAGTAAATTTCGCTCCCGCACACCAAATTAGGCCCTCCTCGGCAACGGCTCAAGTCTAGATCTGTTCCCTGGGCGTGGAGCCCTTGAGTACGCTGCTCACGCGATACAGTGACACAAGAGTTCTACCCTTATTTTTCGTTATCCTATCCTATGTAGTTTAGAGGAATTTTTCCCACACAAAATACATATAGGAATTGTTGAGGCACGCATGCTTGGTACACATGCATGTTTCAATAACTTATATACGTATATAAGTTACCGGACTACTAAGGCGAGCGCTTAAGGCACTCAGTCGATTTTATTTTGGCAACCAGCTCAAGGGTGCACGGCATATCTCGGCTTGGCTGTTGCCTGTTGCATGCAAAATCGCGACCTATCTTAGCTAACCTAGCTAACTATTCATATATGTATGAGTTGTTGAAACGTATATGTGTACCAAGCATACACGCCTCAACAACTCCTCCATATATTTATTATCGGAAAATTGAGAGTTTTTCAGTTCGATAAGGAAAAAAAGTAAACCCTTCTACTTTCATGTGTATGCGTGTAGGCGTGCACGTGTGTGGGGGTGATTGTGTAGTGTTGTAGCAATGATGTATATTTGTATGTCACCGTATCGAGCAAGCAACGCACTCAAGGGATCCCTACCGAGGGATTGAACCTGATGTATAAAACTGGCTTGGTTTGAAGGTGATAGGTACTATGTTGTGAGTGGTACAGAGATTATTTATAAAAATATATTTCAAATACGTTTTCGAAACAGTTTATAACTCTTAGACAATAGTTTCAAGCAAGTGACATTTGACGCTTTCGGCGCGCTGTTTGACGCTTCGATACGGTGTTCATATATTTTTCTTTAATACAATGGAGTATAAAAAGGTTTTAATACAAGTCGAAGATAGTTATGATAAAGTAAGTGGTAGAGATGTTTATTCAGTTTTATGTTGGTTAGTTTTTATTTTAATTGATCCTGGTAGATGACGCTACGAATGGGTATTAGGCTTATTAAAAAAAAATTAATCTGGGTATATGTTTGAGTGAATCCGTGTATAGTTTGATTTCACAATTGGAAACGGTAGTTGTGGCTGCAATCAGGTATCAGTTTTATTTGCGGGGTGGTAGGGCTTTACAGCCTGACTGGGTTACAACCACCATGTACATGGCGAAAAAATCTGTAATAGTGACTCGCTTCTGCGCGTCGCGTTTCGGGATCAGCCTGTGTATATCCAGCTTTCTGTAGGCCGGCATGATAGTGGCGACCAGCGATGGATAGTGTGTCACTCGGTGGTCGCTATTATTTTTGGATTGTACTGTGCTTACCATCAGGCATAGAGCAGGTATTTTGCCGTGCTACGAGTAAAAAAAAAATTTTTTTCGCGTGATAACCAATTTGGTGCAAACGAAGTTGCACGGGTCAGCTAGTATATAAATATAAAATGGTTACATATTTCACGAGGTTAATATACGTTTGTCAGAAAAAAGGAACAAAAAACCATACTCATAAGAAATTATAATATGTCATATCGTTAAAGATATGAAAATACGTAAGTCTTGTCTTAAATAACGGTCAACCTTTTTATACTGTTATATCTATTTGAAACAAAACTAAGTAATATAAGATACTTTTACGGTACTTTGTTATTCATATAACGCTCCAATATATATCGTTTATTACAAAGTATAATAAACTACAACTTTATCAACTCAGGTTTGACTGTATGATGGGAAGACTCCATGTAATGTTACGATTTATCACCGAACACATGTATATTATTCGAGGCAAATAGGTTTCTAGATTTATTGTGTTTAACATTTTTCATCTTAAGTCAATTGAAATTACGCTAATCTCGAGAATATTACATTTTCTTGTTAAAGACGTTGTTTGTTTTATCAGTTTCTTGTTTGTTACGCTGTAAGAAACCAGGTTACGATTAAATTCTCATGGATTATACGAGCATAGTGATAAGTATGATATCGGTACCTTTTACAATCGAGGTATGTTTCGTTCGAACAAATTGAGTAAATTGAGCCAATTTTCCGCGTATTTAGTGAAAGTCTTACAAATCATCGTATAAAAGTTCAACGTTGCAATCGTACTTTCAAATACATAATATTATATGTATAGATTATTTCGAACTCGTTTTCTTGAATACCAATATCCATTTTATATTGTTGATATGTTAAATTGCGATTTAGATACAAAATTATCACACTTTTAAGTCAGAATATTTCGTTGTATTAAGTAATGTGTGTATACAAGTAAAATCGTATTAATCAAAGTTTAGTATAATATGGTTCAGGTGACTTTCGCATCTAGGTAATTAGCTTTAATACTAAAACTTATGTACATAAACTGTTATTTATTACTTGTTTCGAATTAAGTGAATAGTAATTGTTGAGGTCACAATTTTTTAGGTTTTTGTGTAACAAGTTTATTTCCAATAATAACATAATAAGAGAGTCCTGTAAAACAATTGTTTATACTTCGTTCAGCATATCTTCCATATTTACATATAAATTAAAATTTTCAGTTGATTTACTTTGACAACACTGTGCACTTTCTCATCTCGCTTTTGTCATCGCTTTGCATGTATTTTCTGCATGAATTAAGTAATGAGGATATACGTGGGTAGTTCATTAGATATTGTAATTTATTGTTATCACGTCAAGAGAATTATGTTACTTTTGTTAGTGCTTTCTCAAGAAAATTATTATATGAATTTTTTCTTGGTTGTTGATAAATATGTATACACTTAGGTTTAATCACGCAACTGTTATTAAAAAAAACTTATTTTATTTTAGGGTAGCATAGAAAACGACTCAGCGGCTTTGGGCTCTCTGCAGAAAGGGTATGTCGATGTTTTGGGAGCTGTCGTCGAGCTCGTGGTCGGTCAAGAAGGAGGGGTTCCGAGGTGGTTGGTTCGCATTCAGAGTCCATCTATGTGTGCTCCGTTTGATATGGCTGCTCCCAGTAGGGAAGTGGCACTCGAATGGCTAGCGGCTATAAAAGAAGCAGCTCACTGTGCGACGGCTAGATCTTTACAACATAGAAAAATGGAACGCACGTGGCGCATTGCTAAAGAAATGTCCGATCTCATAGTGTATTGCCGTTCCGTTGCCTTCAATCAAGAAAGGTTACGCAACCGTGGATTCATATTTAACGAAATGTCGTCATTTCCTGAAACCAAAGCGGATAAGTTGATGTGCCAACAAAACTATAGTTTCTTCCTTAAATATCATACAATGCAACTGAGCCGCATATATCCCAAAGGCCAGAGGATCGACTCTTCGAATTACAACCCAATGCCGTTCTGGCATTGTGGTTCACAAATGGTCGCTCTGAACTATCAGACTTCGGATAAACCCATGCAAATTAACATGGGGAAGTTCAAACAAAATGGAGGTTGCGGTTACGTCCTGAAACCTGATTTTTTATTTACCGATGATTACAATCCTTATGATAAAAAGAGTATTGAAAAGAAGGTCAAAGGGATAACTGTAATGCTAAGAGTAATTGGTGCCCGGCATTTGTCTAAGTCAGGTCGCGGAACTGCCAGTCCTTTCGTGGAAATAGAAATCATCGGAGCCGACTATGACAGCGGAACTAAACTGGTTACTAAAACAGTTGGTGAGTGGTACATATTAAGTATTAGTTTTTACTCGTGGCATCGCTCGTGTTAATTTAAATTTTGATAACCAATAGCCCATGTTACTTGTTAATTATGCAACTTTATATGTGTGAAATAATAGTTAAAATCGATTAGGTATTTTCTTAAATGTTTTTCTTTGTAATAATTTTATAAAATATGAATCGTTTCTATTTTTGGATTTCTTTTATCTGTTTAAAGTCATGTGTTTAATTACCAATGAAGGTATAATGTGTCTAAATTTGGTTGTGACATAACTAAATCAAATAATTTTGTTAAAGTTAATTATGTCTTTCGTGACTTGAGTTAATTCATTTTATAACAGCGCTCATGTGCGTCTGGTATACGTGGTTCTAAAAATGCGTTTTTTACTAGTACCTACACAGAAATGTTGCCGTTTCTTTAATCCACTGTACAATATATTATACTTTTCATCTAGTAACATCGTTACATTTAGAAAATAAAGATAGGATGTCTTATTACAGATTCAGTGATATATTTTCACCTATAATTAGAGCATAAAAATCGCATTCGGTAACATATGATACAAACTTTTTTTAATAGATGAAATCGAATCATTCTGTGTAAAATTTGTTTTATATATAAGATAAAAAAAAGATGAATGAATATTTATTTTCAGCGGACAACGGTCTGAATCCAATTTGGAATGAGATATGCGAATTTGAAGTGGCGAATCCAGAACTGGCTCTCATACGTTTCTTAGTCCAGGACGAGGATGTATTCGGTGAGCCTAATTTTATTGGTCAAGTCACTTATCCGTTGAAATGTCTACGAACCGGTTATCGTAGTGTACCACTACACAATGCTTTCTCGGAGGAGCTACACCTCTCTTCTCTACTCGTGCATCTCTCTATTATGTCGAAACATTGATATACTATTATATATAGCATACACGTCAAATACGTATCCCATTTTACGTAACAAATGATAATTGGTCTCGTTGATGTATTTTTGAAATAATTCGTACACTTTGCGAGACTTCAATGTCCGGTTATAAAACGGTTAATTGTTATTATGTAAATTATAATAATATAAAATTTAAAACCGTCTTATATAAATGTGTTTAGAAACTATTTATGAATTATAACACTATATTATAACAGTGCGAGCTCATCGTTAACTCATTATGAAGTGATCTTCGATAAAACTTCTATAATATTGATTGAATCGAACGTTATTAACAATATATAATTTAGTTTTAAAAAATCCCCTCTAAAAGTACATCAGTTTTTGGTTATATTTAATTAAACTGAAAATGAAAAGATGTGTATGAAATTTGTTTTGTTGAAGTTCTTGAGAGAAAATGTGTCACAGGAATGAAGGCTAATTAGTTTTTCAGCCAAAATCTTAGACCGTATATATCATATTATTATGTATTCATCTAGGATAATGACATAATAATCTATATTCTAATTTTTAGTGGTTAAGATTTAGTGTTAGGACAAACAACGGTTATATTACCTAATTTATGTATTCAACGTTGGTAAATATATTAGGGGGTGTCCATAAATGATGTGAGGGGTTTTAAGGATTTTTATTCCGCCCCTGTAAGATGTAATGAGATTTACCTCGATATCTTCCCTAATCGCTCATGAGATCTTTCAAAATTTGTATTTTGAATATAAATAAGTTGGATTTATTCAAAAAGGCAAAATCTCTATTCTTTTTTTTTCTTTTTTTTTTTTACTATAATTGTATGTAATTTTGATTATTATTACATTACGTTTCGATATATCGATAACTTTTTTACATTTACTCATGTATTTATTAATATACAGAAGTAGTGTGTCGAGATATTGGCATATTTTAATCTTGAAACACGGTTTACTTTATATGAATATGATTTTTATACTATTTTTGTCCAGGAAAATTAAGTGAGATTTTTCAAAACACTTTTTTATTTTTTTACATGGGGAGATCCCTAAGAGATACCCTTCCGGTCGGGTGCGGATGGGTTATGTCCGAATCGCACGGACTAAAACCCCATGGTGCCTTCCTACACCTAATCCCTCCACGTTATTAATGGACTCCCCTTTATAGCAACATTAAGAAGACATATGTTTATATTATACGTTGTACTCACCACTTGAGGGTCTTTAACTTACCCAAAGTGGTTTGTATGTTAGTCCTAACTCCAGTGTAAGACTAACTCGTCAAAGGAAATATGTCTGTGGATTTGTTACGGGCAATATTGATTAGTTATTTGAATAAAATGGCACTTTTTAACTAATATACTTCGTATTATGGTACCGATGGTATTTTGTTTAAAATATTCAAATTCGATTGAGATATTGTTCGTGTTACTTTTAAAGGTTGCTACTTTTCATTTTTTTCTTTGGATAGTGCCAATTTATTCTAGATAAGAGGTATAATTGACTGAATATTTTGGTAGCTTTTAAACGTAAATGTATCAAATACATGACCATTTCTTTCCATTATATTGACGTAATATATTTGATTCAACAAAGCGCTTACTGATCTCTTTCCCAATTCGAAGTACTGATAGCGTAACTATTGTAATAGGATAGAAATTTACATCTTATACTTGTGATAAATAAGTAAATACATCATATTTTAGCATAATAAATGTTACAATATTTATAATCGTACACATAACAAAAAAAATGTATTTCATGATATGAGAATTACTGTTACTATATTTTGTATGAAAAGCTTTTGATAAGCCACTAAAGGTAACCAAAAAAAGATTAGTATAATTGCGTAACGTAGCTATTAAAATCTATAAACAAATTATATTTACATATAATTCCTTCTTCACTAGAGCTTATGTATTATCACAAAACCGAATTACAATAGTAGTATGTATGTAGGGTTATCACAAAATAGAGGTGCTCCAGTTATCTGGTATATGGTAGGTATTTACATATATATATATAATGATTAATAATATATATTTATACGCACATTTTTATACACACAACTGATTTTATAAGTCATCACTACGAACATCACAGTTCGTGATTCTAATGAATTATTATAATTATGTATATATTTTTGATAGAAATAATTTATCTCCTGTGAGTAATCAAAATTTACGTCTTTTTTTTTATTTTGTTAAGTTTCGATAATGTTACATCACTATTACCAACTGTAAAGATATATTAACAGTAACAAAACCGTATATGTCGCGACTATGCGATTTTTTTTTTAGTCGTGGACATTTGCTTTTCGAAATAACAAACTACGGTCGATTCTTATATGAACAACCTCATCGGTCTAGCTTTAAGTGGATGATTTTAAATATTCCATTATATTTTATACTAAAATAAACACATCACCTACTTCCTCATTTGTGATCCATTTCTCAGTATGAGGCTGCTCTCAAATATTATGTAGTTCTATTTATTATATATACACTTTTTTTATCTATACCTTTACGTGCCCAATTCTTAGACAACAAATCAGATCTAAATAAAATGGTAAATTCTAGAATGATAATTAATAATTGAATGTTTGCTTTTGTAGCTTATCTAATTTAACTATTATTTAAATAATTTTTTTTTTACTAATCTTTCGAATAATTTTTGATCTGTTGATTTATTTAATCCTTGTTTTGTGCATTTATTTTACATTTATTATACAACAGTTATTATAATTAATGGAGAACTATCTTGTCGACCAAGATTATATTATAGCTTGTACACGGTTCATATCTATAGCCTTTAGAAATCTTTAAAATAAATGATAAAGAAATCGTGAAATCCGAGTAAACGAAATCAACTTATATTATAAATATATCTTAGACTTTCTTGATAGTTTTATACACATTGTTGTTATGTAACGTATAGTTATACTATGTAATCATAGATGTTAAAATAACTATATTAAACTACTCTTAAATTAAGTTTATGGATCACCGAGATGATCTTCTGAAACAGACTATATCGGTGTTATTACAAAAAAGTTAAATACGTATTAAATACTTGCTTTAAAAAGGTTTCATACTATATGCACGCGATCGCCCGAGGCAAGTTCGCGTTATCCTTTTTAAAGCAAGTATTCAATGCGTATTCAACATTTTTGTAATAACACCGTATCTATCTATTTAAAATGGTGTTCATTTATGCGACCAATCGAAGTCATGTACATTGTTATGTTATCGATGGTAAATGATACTCCACTATAAGAGAATATAGTTGTATTTCTGTTTAAGACATAATCCTAGGTATTTCTGGGAAATTGACAAGGAGAAAAAATCAAACGGCACTTCTTTACCAAATGAAATGGTTTTCGATGATATTAAGGCAAGAGGTGGGCAAGAAATTACCCATTTATTTTCAAATTATTTTCAGAAAGCTTACACCATTCGTAGTTCTATAATATCTACACTCGTTGCAGCTTCTAACTATATTCATACTTTTAATGATAATCAGTGGGGGTACGTTTGATTCAAGATTATGAAATATTAAAACAATTCAATTACTTGATCCTTATAAAGGCACTAAGCCAGATTGTATACCCCCAGTATTCCTAAAAAATTGTGCTAACAGTTTGTAGAAGCCACTTGGTATTATTTTTAACGCTTCACTTAGATCTGGTGTATTCCGGAATAAATGAAGATTATTTGCCGCCGATTCATAAATCTGGACGTGTTGATTCTGTCACATAATATTGGCCTATACCTAGTTTATCAACAATGGGAAAAATTCTAGAGTTAATTGTTAACAAAAATCTGTTTGCTCACTTAGACGTTCATCGATCCCAATCAGTACGGTTTTCTTCCACGTAAATCTATTGCCATTAATTTGATTAATTTTGTTTCTGAGATTTCTGAAGAGTC
>JACEII010000036.1:459427-619925 GCA_014332785.1 Antheraea mylitta
TATGAGCGATTATAGGTAGGATTTATAGGATTATAGTTTCCGTACTGCCTGTGATATTTTTACTGTACCACTAGTCTTCTTTGACGCGTAGTTATTGAGTCTATTTTAAAACACATTACAACAAGTTCGTGCCTGTAATGAGAAATCAATGTGTTGAGAAGATGTTTCCACCACTTTCTCTTCATACAGAGATTCTGTTGCCGCACATTCTTTTTATTAGATTATCAACGGCAGATGAAAGGCTAATTTTGTTATATCTATCGTAATTACCGCACGCGCGCGTTGTAACAATGATTATAATTGTGGAGTTTTCGAACACACATTTCATTGAAATATCCATTGACAACGATCTTTCTTAAAGAAAACTTTTCTTGAAATATATTAATTCTATGAATTTATTGTAAAACCTTTTAGCGCCCTTTCCTCACTCGTGCATTGTTTCAGAAGCATTTGGTTAATATTTTAAAACTAAATTAGATATTGCGATTTATAGAAATGGTTGTTATATTATTGAATATTTTTGAATAAACAATACATGATCAATTCTATTTACTTCAGGGTTAAAATGTTATTGCAACAGTGATATATGCCCCAATGCAACATGCGTCACCGATGGCTATTGCTTTGCCTCCACCAGCCTCGTGAAGGGCAAGCAGAAATACACATACCAGTAAGTATTTATTGCTTTATAATGTTGCTTTATTTATAAAAAATGAATAAATAACTGAACTCGTTTTCTTTTTTAAATTGACTGTGGTCATAATATATTACATAGTAAAAGTATAAATTAAAATATTCCTTTTATAAGCATGGGTACACACATTTTGTTAGTTTTATTGTAAAAAACACTGATACAATTGGCAAATCAATTCAACACAGAATCTATACAATTAAATTGAGTAATGTCATGGTTCATGGGTACAATATTAACTAATTGCAATGGAATGATTGACCTGTCTGTAGCGAGATGGCTTTAAGATGTATGAGCTTGAAAACGGCCCTACCACCTGAAAACCCAATACGTTGCAATAAATCTACAATTTATTGCTGTAAAACTGATTACTGCAATTCCGATGCGATAAGTCAAGAAAAATTATCCAAAGTGCTTCACGACTCAGCCATGGGTAAGCTGTTCTGTGCACTTGTGTCCGTGCGACACCAACCTGACCATGCCAATTTTGAGTTTGTTTGATGTACTATTAGATTCACATAATTGCATTGCCACTTCCTATGAGTTTTGTGTTGATATGCCAATATTTTAACAATATTGCTTTTGAGATTTGAATATTATGTACCTAATAAGAGAAAAGAAACTAAACGTTGGAGTTGCGGCCGTCTCATGATTAGTATGTTTTGAATGATGTGCCGTACTCTTAACAAACCCTATTTTCCGAGTGTGCGTTGGTTTTGCTTTAATCTACTAAACATAATGTATGGTGGTTCCACTTGCGGCGCAGCTGTATCGAGCTCAAATCACTGATACCCATCGAGCATCCCTTCAGTTGTTCCACGACGAAAAGTAAAAATGAATCGGTGTTGATAAAATGTTGTAACGCACCTGACATGTGTAATCAAGAGCTGCCAATGGATCTGCAACTGAAGCCAGGTAGGAGCGACGTGGAGGTTGTGCCCTCGATGTATCTGCTAATTACTGCACAATGCTTCCGCCACCCTGCAGCTAGACGCTCGCGCCCGACGCCTGGCGGCTACGTTCTACAGGGCTTGGTGTTCGGTGCGAGACTGCATGGCTATTTCAGTTACCTTTTTTTTTCGTTTTGTTCTAATATGACTAAGTTTTCTTTTCGTAGACCGGCATTGATCACCGTTAGGGGAACCGGGTCTCAATTATAACTAATGTAACGATTTGTGGACATAGATGTTGGGACAAACACAATATATTCCCTCCGGGGGACAGGCCCGTGTGGTGCCGCGAGAACGAAAGGCCCGATTTGTTCTGCTGCGCCACGGACTACTGTAACCGCGACATCTTCGCAGGTACGGTATGAGTTCGGAATATGTTCTCAGGGCGCGATGTCTGGTAGCTTACTTTGTGATGTCTATCAATTCGTATTGTCAAGTCCAACCATACCGAAAGTTATGTTCATGGTATTTTAACAAGAAATCCTATTATACATTTACAAAGTAAAATAATATCATACGATAATTTTGCATGAGAATGTATCAAGATGGATTATATATATAAGTGATGTCTCCTGGATCGTTCCATGTAATGAGTTACAATAATTTACATACCTCTCCTGGGACGCACGTCAACCGAAACATTGATTCCACCTATATTTACATGTTTTATTCAAAACGAGTTTTTGTCATACAAACCTGAGACTGGGTACATAATTTCGCACTTTAGTGTATGCTGAATGCAGTGAATAAAGAATTTTTTCATGAAGATATCGGGTTCGATTGCATTTATAGTGAGGGCATGACGGGGACTCGACGGTATTACGCAACAATTTCAATATCCCTGCCTTCATACAATGTTAAGAAGACATTCTTACAAAGCCGAGAAACTAATTTCGTAAGTGATCATAAGCCGGTTTTATTCACTTACCTTTTCGCATGTGGTTTCTTAAAATAACTAATCGCATGGTTTTACTCTCACTCATATATTGTATGATATTTTATAGAATACTAACAATAACACAAATGGGCTACGGGTAATTTTTTAGTATATCTTTTTTATTTTAATTAATATACTTCTATGGCAAATTTACATTTATTTTTATTGTAGCAAGGACAAATGATATAACTATTTTGTTTGAATTGAACATAATTTATTTCTCTGTTATTTTGTTTTTTTTTTTGTATTTTGTTAAAAGCCAAAATATAAATTTTTGCGATTAGCGAACTAATAACAGAATATAATTAATCGTTTGTTTGTTTTTATGCCACATTTTGTGTTGGGCTTGGTGCATGTTTTTTGCCAATTTTCTTTATACTATATTCATGTATAATTCAGTCTTTAACACTGGAATAAAATGTTTCTTATAAAATGTATGTTCGTTGCACTCAATTGGGTTCATAATTATTGGGGTAAATTATCGTCGAAGAAAAAAAAATTTTAAATCCACATAACTGTAAATATTCATAATAGAATATAAAAGAAACAATTTAATAAGCATTCCAGTTTTAAAGGGCATTTACAGCATATAATAGTTTATTGCGCTAGTGGTTTGTATTTTGTGTAGACTTGAAAATCGTTTTTCTAAAATAATAATATCTGAAATAAATAGATGTTCTTTTTTTCTCATTAGTCTACATATGTTATTTGAACTATTATTTATTTCATAATTTTCAGGTAACAGTTAATAACAGTTAATCACCACACCAATTAATACAGAACTTGATTAAATTTATGCCATAAAAATACTTTGTTAAGATACAAGATATTTACATTTTTACCATAAAACAAAATTGAAAGTAATAATAATGATTGTAAAACTTCAATGGAAAAAAATATCACAATCAAAATATTTACACATTTTGAAATTATATATTTTGATTTATTTTATATGTAGAACAAATATTAGAAGTAAATAAAAACTAGTCATAGATTAGATCAAAATCAATTACATTTTGATCAAATTACGATTATAGTACTATGTCGGTACTGTTAGCATTGTATTGTATAATACAAGGCAATGTTCAATATAGAGGAGATATAAGGAGATTCATACCTTTAATCAAATGATAAGTAACTCCTATGAAATCGATCATCTCCAAAGTTTTGTTGCAAGTGAAGTATTTTAGTATTGAACAATCCCTTGGCCCGATGATTGCTTCTTGTAGAATTTGGTTAATGCTTACGTATACACTATTATGTCTTTAGATCGTCTCTCTGAGGTGCTTATTGATCGTGAGCCACGTGTTATATACATTTAACATATCAACATGCGCTCTTGTGCATGGCCAACATGAAAATTAAGTTTTTTTTTTTTTTTTTCGAGATGTCTACGCTATTGACCCAGCAAGGTCTTAACAGCTTCACCGGACTACAAGAAAATTAAGTTCACGATGTAATAGTTCACACTATTCTATTAGCTTCGGTCCGATTTATCATAAGACAGTCATAAATATGAATTCATAATCTTTGGGTCATTAATATACATATTTTTATTATTACTTGATAAAAAACCTTTATGTCGATTTATAGTATGGATACATTGTATACTCTGTGTCAGACACCCAATGATATTTATTATATTTGTAATATAATTTAAGACACCCTATTAATGCTTTCGCACAAAAAGATTATACAAAATAATATATTATTTTCAGAATATTGAATTTATATTTTGTTGGCAATCGTTTCTCTTTATAAAGAGTCTGTATGTCAGAAGTCTCTATGTTTGTCCGTGGGTATGCGATGTTTGTTAAATGTTATAAAATTTAATTTAGATCTTACCATAACCAGTTAATGTTGTATAGTAACTAAACATTAGAACAATAATATATACGAGGGATTTTGGTTGCATGATTTTTTAACCTACTTCGAAAAAGGAGGAGGTTGTTGTAACTATGTTCGGTTGTATATATTTTTTTCTTTGTTAGGTACTTAAAAACGAGTATAGATACGAATCATAATCTTCGGTGTCATACTACTGTGTGTTACAATGGTCTTTATTTTTAAATGTTGCTTTTGAAAAATATAGCTTTCTTTATTAATTGTAATGGAGATAAAGGCAATGAAATAAATTTCGAATACTCGGCAGTTAAATAACGACAGCGTGACCCCGAATTTCGACAAATTAAAAGCAACCACTGTGTACACATGCTGATCGCGTTCAAGTTGTGTATAGATAGATTTGCTTGGTTACATGTATGACGATTATCATATCCAATGATCTTAAACGATATTATCTAATGTGTTTTATAATGATAATTCTGAAAAAAAGACACGAGTTCAGCGGCGACAGCTTGGCAAGTAGTGCCATGGGTTATGGGGCTCGTGGTTTTTGCGATATGTGCCGCAATCAGCCTGTGGTGGGCGAAACGATGGCGTGCCGAGGTGAAGAGACCCCCTCGGCCTGATGAGGATGAGACAAAACACATCTTGAATACCCCCACGACGACTATAAGGGACATGATCGAACTCACCACTTCAGGGTCTGGATCAGGTAAGTTAGTAATTTTTACATCAGTATTACTACTACAATATTAATAGTACTTTGTGGACGTGGTTCGTACCTACATTGTGCATCATATACTTTAAGACTCCTTCTTTACAATATTTAGAAAATTGTCTGATGTTTCATGCTGGCGCTGATTAACCAGTATTCCGACACTACACTAAATTGTTCTATGTTTTTGGAATTATAAAATCATGTTAAAACTTCGTAATATTCACAGGATTACCACTATTGGTGCAGCGCTCTATAGCACGACAGATTCAGTTGATTGATATCATTGGTAAGGGACGCTTTGGAGAGGTATGGCGGGGCCGCTGGAGAGGCGAAAATGTCGCTGTCAAAATATTCTCCTCCAGAGAGGAATGCTCCTGGTTTCGGGAAGCGGAAATATATCAAACTGTCATGTTGCGACACGAGAATATTCTTGGGTTCATCGCTGCTGACAACAAAGGTTATTTACCAGTAATTTTTTTTTTTGTGAAAAAACTTTGATTTTTTCCAAAATATAAACACTTCTTATGAAATCTAATTTGAAACGTTGTAAGGCCTAATATTTTTTTGTGTAATTTGCAGTGAAGAAATATCTTGTAATTTTTAAGTCGATCTCCAGTACTGTTCCAATATACACTTTTTCTTTGAGAACTTATTATCGACCAAAATTGTGTATATAGTGAGGGCGATGTTTTTTCTTTGCTTTTAATGCGATTGTTTTTAATATTTTCTGAATTTAGGAGATATTCCCTTATCAATTTTGCAGACAATGGCACATGGACTCAACTCTGGTTGATCACAGACTATCATGAGAATGGATCTTTGTTCGATTTTTTGACAACGAGGAGTATAGATTCAAACACACTCGTCAAGATGTCGCTTTCAATCGCTACAGGGCTAGCGCATTTACATATGGATATAGTGGGCACAAAAGGTGAGTATAATTTTAAGAAGCTGAGCGTACAATAATATTTCTAAAGGATGCCGCGCGGCGACATTCTTAAACACGACCTTCAATAATAAATTAAATTGAATTTTTTGTTTCAACTACATTCATTTTTTTACAGTTTATTTATATACAATTATAATAGTTGTCAACTTCTGATTACTTATTTGGAACGTGGTGCTTGCCATGATTTAGGTCTGATCTTCAGTACGGAAAGGAAATTCCTATTAATCTTCTTGTGCTGTTTTTAATATAATTTATCTTCTCGAAATATATATATTTATATAACAGATATATAATTATAATAACGAAATTAAAATAATTAAAAAGAAATATAAATCGAAATAGCGCTTAAACGTATAGTCGATATTATTATTATATTTTTAATTAAATTTAATTTTACGTCATCGACAAATTCAATACTTAATAAGACCCAAAATATAGAAGAAACTTTCATTTAAAAAATATTTCATAATCACCGGTTTTTTTTAATATTTTCTACTAAACAAGCTTCATTGAACTGGGTAACACTTTTGTAAGTATAATTGTGATAAACTAATGTAATATTTCTATTTTTAAAATTCGTCCAAAAATTGCTGTGATATAATATCGAGATGTGAATATTATAGTCAAGGTCAGTTATACGTCCGACTCAATATATGCTAATTTATGAATACAAAGGTTGCACGAAGAATCGTTTTTGGAATACTTTACAACTGGTCTTTTACATCGCTATAAAAATATCCCATATTCTATTTCAATACATAATCGATTTTTTGTCAAATTTCATTAGAATCATTCGTGGGCGTTAGGATGTGATCAGTACTAAATATTAAATCTAACGTACTAGATATAAGGCTCGCAGCTGTTGCCCGCACATTTTTGCTTTGCGCTACGTTAGAAAAATTTCTTATGTCCCATTAAATGAGATAATAGACTTATATTCTAAACATTTCTAGTTTTGTTATATAAAATTAAATAAATATTCTTGCATATGGTTCGATAAAGTGAGAAAGAGTATTTATTGTAAATCTCATGTAATAGAAATTGACGCCGACTGACGAATATTGAAATTTGCATGTATTTCCATATTTGAATTTAATTAGTGAAACTAGCGACCAAAGGTGAGAGAAAACATTGTGGGAACAACCAAATGCATATTATACCACCGTGTAATGGTAACATACAGAACTTTTGTTTTGTTTAAAATCTATACTAATATTATAAAGAGGTAAAGTTTGTGAGTTTGTGACCTTGTGAGTTTGTGGCGTTGTAGGGGGTAATGTCAGAAACTACTGGTCCGATTTAAAAATCTTTCAATGTTATATAGCTCATTTATCGACGATGGATATAGGCTATATATCATCACGCTAAGACCAATAGGAGCAGAGCACCAATGAAGAATGTTTAAAAATCGGGGTATTTTTCCTTTTGAGAGTTTCCGCTGCGTGTTAGTGTTAGCACAAAGTATCTATTCCACGCGAACGAAGTCGCGGGCAGAGGCTAGTTGCTAATATGTTTTGAGGTCGCATGCTGATTTAACCTTGAACTTTCTTCGGGAAAAACTGCGAAAATCGGTATATGGTGTTATTTTTATTCTTTAGAAGTGATTGCATTAAGGACATGAATTCATTTCTACTTGTATAATTTTTATATACATAATATTATTTATTGTTTTAATATACAAGCTACATTGACGTGATTCTAATTCTTAGCGGAATTTTGTATAAAAAATCATGATGAAAGAAAAATTCACTTCAGGAAAACCTGCGATAGCACACAGAGACTTGAAGTCGAAAAACATACTGGTAAAGAGCAATCTTACGTGCGTGATTGGAGATCTCGGTTTGGCGGTGAGGCACAATGTGATCAACGATTCAGTAGACGTCCCGACGACCAATCGCGTCGGTACTAAACGGTACATGGCCCCCGAGGTTAGTACAAATTATATATAGGACGTTGTTCTGCCTTAATAATAAAAAAAAACCTAACTTTCCACCGCGATGTTATCTAGTGGATCTAATTTTTTTTTTTTATATATCAAAGGAGGCAAACGAACTGGCGGGTCACGTGATGTTAAGTGATCACCACCGTCCATAGACACTAGCGACATCAGGGACGTCGCAAGTGCGTTGCCAGCCTGTATATGGGAAAAGAGGGAGGGGAAGGAAAGGGAAAGCAGGAAAGAGGAAGGGACATGGGCCTCCGGCTCTCTCACTGACCGAATGAAACACAACAATGCAAACACTGTTATTTCACGTCGGTTATCTGTGAGAGGGATGGTACTACCCCGGAAGAGCCGACCCATTCATGCTGAAACCAAAAATAGCTTCAGCGGGGCTCTACCACCTACAAGTTGTGAATCTAAACATTTCTTAAATCCACCTGAACACTAATAAAAAATTTCAGCAAAATCTGTGCAGCCGACGGGCTGAAGAATTACATATGTAAAGACCTAGCCAAGGAAAGGAAAGTCCTTTTCCTTCTTATATTTTTTTTATCTGTTATGGTTTCCTTATTGTTTCATGGGTAACAGTTAACAAGTCTATAAATAAGAAATGTATATGTAAAAGCGGACCTCTATATTCCTTGTCTCATCCAAAATTAGTAGTTCTACCCCCAACCCTTCCCACTTTGGTGATTATGTTATATTTGAATGGCCCTCAATACCTAATGAACTTATGTCTTAATATATAAAAATCCAGTGTTATGGTGTTTTTCCACGATGAACTCCTAAACAACGCAACCGCTCTTTATAAAAGTTGGTATTTATGTATTGACGTATAATTTAGTCAAATTTGTGAGATAGGATTATTTATATTTCAATTAATGGCGTTAATATTTTTCTATTAAAGATTAAATAATTGTCGATGTTAATTGAGGGGTATAGAATCAAATGCAGCTAAGAGCGTAACCAAGATTTAAGGTGTCTTTGATGTTTGCAGCCGGTTTTAAGATGACTTTGATCCCAATAGGGATTTTTAGACTGATTTTTGTATTACTGTGAGCTGGTTTTGATGTAAAATGTATAAGTTAAGGTTGTAGACAATTGACAGACGTTTATTTTTGCATTCACAGTTCATATTTAAAAACCATGCAACTAGCTGCATTTGATTCTATACCCCTCAATTATTCTTATTATTTATAAGTTTAATTAATATCGAACAGATGGCGCTTTAAATTAGTTTGTTGACAGACAACTGTAGGACCGATTGTTATAGACATCTCATAGATGGCGCCACGATTTAATTTAGAATTTCTTTTTCAATTCCAGCTTTATTTTATGGTGTTCTGTTAATCTATCTGCTACATAACCTAGTCTTTTTGTATAATTTTTTTAGACAGACTTATAAACCCATAATACCAGATAATTTATTGAAATGTTAATTCAACATGTATTTAATAACTGAACCACAGCAACGCGTGGGTGGATCAGTTTAATATGTACATTAGTACTATGTTCGTGATTAACTTAAAAACTACTCAACGGATTTGGATGCTGTTTTTACTGGAAGATAAAAGATGATTGACGAGAAAAAATTTGGTATGTAATTTGTTGAGGTTTTTTATTATTATCCGGGCGAGATAACGTCCACCGGACCCACAGATGTTTAAAAATTTACACTATTTATACACTTTGTCAAAACACTTAAATAATAGTGAAATAAAAAAAAAAAAAAACAAAGTATAATGATCGATTTTTAATCACTCGTGCTTATAGATTTATGTACTTGATAGGTTTTGGAGGAATCGATGGACTCGCGACAATTCGATCCGTACAAACGTGCCGATGTGTATTCGTTCGGTCTCGTTCTTTGGGAGATGGCGCGTCGTTGTGGCGCCATGCCCGACGAATACCAACCGCCGTATTACGATTGCATTGCCCCCGATCCTTCCCTCGAGGACATGAGACGGGTCGTGTGCGTCGACCAACGAAGACCTAACGTACCTAACAGATGGTATTCCGATTCGGTGAGTATACGTTCTAGGATATTATATTAGATTTGATTAGATCGAAACCAGCTTAGCAAACGAGTTTGTCAGACACGAAATACACGTTCGAATTCTTATGTGTATATGAATAGATAACTTAGTTTAGCTTAGATAGATTCGCATTGTTGCATCTAAGTGACAGCCCAGGCCCACGTTTGGCCACTTTTGCGATCTTGAGCTAACTACCAAGCGGCGAAGTGTCTTAAGCGCTGGTCTTAGTAATCCGGTGAAGCAGTGAAAGCCCGTCAGGCCAGTAGCTTAGTTCGATAATGTATGCCGCACTTAAAATAGAGTAATTTATTATCTCCTTTATACATTCATACACCCATGAAAATTCCTATCTCTATTAGAGTAATTCAAATGATTCGTTCAGAATTTGTAATAATAATGAATTTTTTTAATATTGGTCTCGTACATTTTTGGTATTTTATGTATTTTATGTAATTGAAGTGAAGACTTCTTTAGACTTTTTGAGTGGTATTTTTGGCAGGAGTCCATTTATAATTTCGCGTCATTACATGTTACGTCAGCATGGCCGGCCGTAATGCGTTTGCGCTGCTGACGTTAGACTTACGACCTGTGTACATATAATACTGATATTTTGCAGCTCATCATACGTTTGATTGATTAATAGACTTTATAAAAATGTATATATAACTATTGCTCCGAGTGCCAATAGATGTCAAAATTACACTGATGTTAATAATTTCGAACAAATTCTGAAATTTAAGTATTGTTATTTATATTTAAAAATTAAAAAAAAAAAAAAACATTTATTTCATTGTCTTTAGTTGTCACTTCTCTCGGCGCTTGTGACCGCCTCTAAACTTTTTTTTAACATGTAGTGAACGAAGTTCACGTGAAAGAGATTACCTTTTCATTTGTTACCCATATGTCCATATCGATACTGGAGGGGTGGCATTTATAGATGATCTTAGGTAAATATTAATCAAAGTTATGGTATTTGAAATAGGTGCTCTCCGCGATATCTAAAGTCATGAAAGAGTGCTGGTACCACAATCCTGCAGCTCGGCTAACAGCTCTCCGTATAAAGAAAACCCTGGCGAACATTGGCACAACCGACTACATTAAACTGTAAAAAATAAACTTAATAATATATATAAAATGGTATGTGAAGATTGTTTACTTCTTACAAAAATACGCGTTTTTTAAATTAAGGATTAATATAACGTTATAAATTGTGTGTCATTTAAATTTGTTCACTTTCCTATGTAGAGATTTTTCTCGTTTATTTTAGCTATTATTATTAATTATGTTGAAGAATATTAAGAGCTAGTAATGGTATTATCTGTGAAAGTCGAAAACACTTAGAAAGGTTATCGACCATAGATTATGAAAAATTTAATTGAAAATGATGATACTGATTTAGAGAATAATATTATGGAAAAATTTTATCTAAATAAAAGCTCTTCGGAATACTGGATTTAAAAGTTAATCATTTCTCTATTTCCACAAACCAGTTTAAGAAGTCTATTTTCATTGCGATTCGTAATTGTCAACCCGGTAAACTTGTGTTTTAATTTTTTTTTTAAGGCGAAAAGTTAAACACTAGCAATATTCCAGGATTTAATACTTCATGGTCACAACTAATATATAAAATAATAATATCAAAAGAAACATTAATAAATAACAAAGAGAACGTAAGTTAAAGTTTGTTCTAGGATTTTTGAATGTATAAACAAAATCGTAATAGATCTAGATGCAATGACTGGTATCCAATGCTCTAAAGGGCAACCCGGAGTTTATAACCTTCGGTAATAAAACGGGCCATATACTTTTTTTAGTTTATGCCGTACTCACGTTCCCTTTCAAATGATAGTGAAATTACTCGACAGTCATTGACACTGTGCTTTAACATAAAAGCGTAGAAGATTGCGTATATTTTCTGTATTTTTCTAGACAATTACGTCAAATATTAAGCACCTATTTTTGATTTAGGACGAGAATCGAGTTCTGACTATCCTCCATAAATATTGCTACTGTGTAAACTTTCCGCCTGTGTAAATATGATTTCAAATTACATCTACTGGGAAGTAATTTATGAGTGTTATTGTCATGTTAAGCTTGAGCGATTAGGTACCTACTGTTAAAGACGCTTTTGAGCACTTACTTCACCAGGCTCTGACTTAGCCTCCTATTTCTAGTCAACAATTTTAATGTTCTTATTGTTGTTGACCTGTTGAAACTCTAATTGTATATCATGGAATTTCATGGGCTATTCTTTCCCCCCCCGTTTAGGTCGATTGTATACTAAGCTGACATCCAAAACAATCTTTTTTTTTGTTTATAATATACTTTCCGAAATATTTGACCACTATAAAGTTCCTATATATATGTAATTTAAATAACTAGCCTGAATTAATATATTCTATAAATATTACGTCGTTTTGGTTATAAGTGGTAAAAGTATGACTCGTATGTTATTTTTACATAAGCAAGTCTGTTTAGTTTTACTATACTGAATATTTAAGGAATAATTTAGTGGTAACAATAGTGTCACAGTACGTTTTTGTTTTATAGTGATTACGGATGGTTGACTATAGATTCGTGAATTTTAAATCTATATATTTTTTTTTTATAAAATATATGTACAGTGTAACCTCGATATAACGAAACTGAAGGGAGTGAAATAATAATCGTTACATCGAATAATTCGTGACAATGGGGTTTATTATATAGTATTTGGATTACGATTCGTTTTAACGAGGTAAGATAAGTTCAACAATACGTAGATATACATCTTGCTTATCCTGTTGAAGCGAACGATTTAATGAACATCCTTTTTTACTTAGTTAATTCAACTTTAAAATTAACAACAATTACAAACAGCAATGTCAATGTTAATTAGCATTAAACAACAATGACTATTCTTCGAAGAATTTAACGTGTTTGATCCCGCATAAACAAACATTAATTATTTCGGAATTAAGTAGCAATAATTGGAAGGATACATTATGTAAATGTTATAAATTGAAAAATATTTCTTAAATAGAGGTCAATAGTACCTCTATATTCTACAATGATTCGTTATAAAGAGGTTTTCGATCAAATTATTCGTGATATAAAGGTATATTTAAGATTAGTCCTTAGTGGCGGACCTAGGGAATATCGAAAAATTAATTAAATCGAGGAATTCGATATATTGAGGCTCTTTATATTAGGGTTACACTGTAATACGTGTAGATATTTTTTATTAACATGCAATTTATTTTCTTGTTTTGTTTGATATAACTATATACTTTAAATATAACTCGTATCGTTGAGTATAGTGGATTCTAGATGAGACTAATTTATAATATACTAATAATTCTGGATACGGTTGTCAGCTTAAATGTAAACGGTCTGGGCTCCAAGCCGATCTAGCAAGTCTCCTGATCTGCTACCTCTTAGAATATATTTATTTAATATCAGAAAGGAGCATTTATTATACTAACATGTTATAAGATACAACATTATATGAACTATCAAGTTGTAGTGATATGTTTTTGTTACCAAGTACGTAAGTTTTAACTTTTGTTAAGGATTTTTTTTATTCCGTTTTTATCCATAACAGATTGTATAAAGTGTAACAAATCTTTTCATTTTTCTTCCCATTTTATTTATGTATGATCTATTTCGTGTTGTTGTGTTTTATCATATTTTTGTGTAGAAAAATTGACAAATGCTATATTAAAACGGGAACGATCTTTTTATGGGTTTACAGAGTGTAATGTCTCATCGCCGCCTTAAAATCACTTATTCGTGGACAAGTAAAAAACAAAAATCCTGTTACTTAACAATAAATGTGGTATTAAAGGTGACGACTCGCTTTTAGAGAATTTATTAAATAAAAATAACGCGATTGAAATCGGTATTGTAACATCTACGTAATTGTCTAACAGATAATTTATTTAATTATTTGAAGGTATTACAATTAATGAATTTGAATTAACGTCAGACGATAAATTATTTGAATGTATCGAAATTAATTGAATTATCCCTATACACTTATTGGCATTAATCCAGGAGTCTTTAATTGTAGCTAAAGCATATGTATCACTTCGTACTAAACTTGTTCCCGTTACAAATATAACGTTCACGTAACAGAATTTAGGGTTGTCATAGAGTTACGTTACTGTTATACGCTACATTACTATTGTTATTTCTATGCTTTTGCTTTACGTAATGGGTGTGTGGGCTCGATAGTTTTAATGAAATCATTTCAAGTGACTTTAAAATTTTATGTATTTAGCTGTAGTTAATATTAAATATTTAGAATGTGATGATAAAAAAACATCGTCTATTTCGAATGGTTAACAATTTTATCGATACGTAAACACGTGTGACTCTATAGTATAAGATGCGAGTGATTAAAATTTAAAAAGATAAAAAAAGCGAGAATAATTGTAAAAAAAGAGTTGCGTCACTAAAATTACATATTTTCGTACGTATTCCGTAAACGGAATTCTTGGGATAAGATTTTTTAAAAATTTTGTATATAATGGAGTAAATAATATAGTCATTCACTTTTTATGATTTTGATAAGAGCGTAGATTTCGTACGTTTGTATATTATTTTATTATTAATATATAATAATTTTATTATGTTTTAATTAGACAGTACAGCTGAAGAAATAATTATAAATAGTAAGATATCGGGTTTCGTAGAAACTTAATATTTTTTTTATTATAGAATTGAATCAGATACTATTATTTGTTTTATCGACTTAATATGATGCAATTTTAACATGGATTTTCAAATTGTACTGACTCATCTATTTATATAAATATAATTACATTTTAATCAATAAATAGATCGCCAGTGATCATTTTCCTACAAGCAGCTTTGTTACGTACAAAATTATTTATTTATACGAATAAATATTTTATACAGTGTGAATTTTTATTAATCGATATAATTAATGTTTAATACTGTGTATTAATTTTTATTTTAGTTATTAATATAATATTTAAGTGTAATTCGGATTGTAAGTATATCTAATTGCAGTAAAAATATCCATAATATATAATTCGTCGACAATGACATTTTATAGACTGATAATATCTACTATAGCAATAATCCTTTTATAACGACACTCCGTTATTTAATCTCGTGGAATAAACTGACAATCGCTAATGTCAAATTTCAAAATAGTGTTGCCAGATTAATCTTTCTTATATATTTTTCTATCGTTTAAATTAATATAAAATTTGAGGTGTGTGATTGAGGTTAATAAAACTCAATAAAAGAAGTAAAAAGTAAACACTTCTTATTTGAAAACTTAAAACTAAGACGTACGTACAATTTTCGTACGTTTTTAAGATAAGTTTTGATGCGTCACTTTAAATATGCAATTAATCGGCATCTAATCTGATATGTTTCTTTTATTCTATAGGAATTAAATAACGGACTATCCACAACGAAGCGAGCGAATCATTTATTCAGAATGGACAGCTTATATTAATAATAGCTCTATATATTTTTTTGTTAACGTTTCGTTATAACATGTAAAATTTAAAATATCGCGTTTTGTACATATTATAAATATGCATGTTTTTAATATATGTCTTCAATTATATTTAGATTGGTTGACGTTTCGGTCTTATAAAGTTACCATGTTGTGGTCAAGAGCTGAATGATGTCGGACATCGAATGAATAGTATAAATGAAGAGAATACGCTAAACATATATTTATAAGGGTTAATTATGTTATGTAAAGGTTTAAAATTAATATAGATAGCATAGCAAAGAGACATATTTTTGAAACAGGTGAATAATTCGTAGGAGTTTAAATAGTTCAGGTATAATAAAAATATAAGTCGTTAACTGTTTTTAATCGGTCGACATCCATTTTCAAGCAATTACGTTGGTGCTTAGTAATTAGTTTAAACTAACAAAGTATAAGAAGACTAGATTATTTTAAAAATTGTTATATATATTTTTTATGGAATGATGACAGGTCTTTTTATATTATTGATCTATCTATTTCGCTCACTTCGTTGTTGATTCAGAGGGCTTATATTCATAACAGTCCATAATCTATGAAGATATAAGTAATAGTCTGCTAACCAGATATTTAGACGATGATAAAAATAGTTTTAATATAAAAATTAGAATCGTAAATAATTAGTTTTTATTTTTTAATAATAATACGGGAAACTTAATTTGAATAAAACAAAGTTGAAACGATATTTTTAGAACTGCTTATAGGTTACAAAATAATTACATAGAATTTACTATTTTTGGGCGTCTTAGAACCGAATGAATATCTCAATCAGTCGTGTATTAAAATACGTGAATGGTATTTACGAGTTATTCAAACTGACGTCATAAATATGGTTCACCATTTTGAATAAATCTTGAAATTATATTAAAAAAACGTTTGTAATCTTTTAATAGTTGTAGATTACTTTAATGAGTTTTGAACATTAGTCGGGTTTGTTTAAATAACTAATATTGGCTGATAGTGGAAACGATTGGTATTTCCAGTAATAAAGTTTTGATAGACGCGATGAGAGTGAAATCTTATGCAGAACTCTATTTAGGTCGATAAATGTAATGAATTAAGTCAGTGGTCAATGTAATTAATAGCTCATTATTAATAAATTGTAAATGTTGTGAAACCACATACGATTCTATGGAATACGACCGGGTTTTAAAATTTTGTAACGGAACTCATAGTATGAGTTCGATTCTAAATTGATCCTTGGTGTTCTTAACAAAGCAATATATTCTCTTTGAACATGTTAAATGCATGTATTTAAAGAGAAATCTGTAACCTTGTTACCTCAGACCGTACAACGTTTAGAATATAATACTTTAGTGATGTGGTTTAGATGTTCTAAATTATTTCTGTGTTAATTAATCTACGTACTTTTATACCCGTATTGTTATGTGTAATGGATATACTAAATGTTGTGATGCTCGCAAGTCGTTTTTACGTAAATTAAGTATAAATATTATACTACCCTCGGTAAGGAATAAGGGTCTATCTAACTAAAACACAAACCTAAAAAACGGCGACAAATCTATACGTGCCGCTCTAGCAAATAACTATGAATTCGTTTTTAGATTTCGTGAAAAAAAGCTAATGGGCAAACAAACAAGAAACTATCAAGATCTGTCTTCTTTTCGTCTCTTAATATATGCAATATCGGGTATCACAAAAAATATCAGATAAGTCTTTTTTCTTGTGGACCGCAGAATGATACTCATTGTTACATTAAATGACAATCTAAAGATCACTTATACATCGATATAAAAGTTTTATTACCTGAAGAGAATAATGTATCTTTTTTAAATGTATTGTGCATTTAATTTACTGTTTTTTTTAATACGTCCTATGAAATGCTCTGTACATAAGAACTATTATTTTTCTTCAGAATATAAAATCATGTTTGCTATTAATTCATGTAATTTGATTTTGGCTTGCGGGTTATAGTTAAGTACTTGATGTCGTATTATGGATATATATATATAGACATGTGTAATTTTTTTTATTTGATATTCAAGAAAGTTGAATTTTAATCTTAAGAAGGATTAACTGATACAATCAAAATCGTTGTCAATTTAATAAGGTTTTATTGTTAACCGGCATGATTACTGATAGAAATCATTCTAGTACACAATGTAGTTGTTTATGTAAAGAATTTAGTTTTTTATGTTGTTTCAGGTCTTAATTGATACAATTATTAATGATAATCAGAGTGAAACTTGCTAATTACGCACATGACTATTCTATATATAGTAAAAGCAGGTCTTTTAATTATAAATATTAACGAAATCATGTTTGAAATCTGATAGTTTTAGGTAATTAGGTCAGAGGCTGATGACTTTTCATAAATGTCATAGGAATAGTATGGACAACCTCATATCTAAAACAATAAAATGTTATTACTGCTTATATTTGTACAATAGATACTTTTATACACTTTTTAGCAGTTTTGACTTTAGATATAATAACGGTATACCGTCATAATTCCTTAATAAAGGCTAATAGCGCAAAATCCATAATACTTAACTTTTTTCAGATTATAGTTTTTGTATAATTGAGTCATACAGAAATCAGAAATGTCCTCATTCATTGAAAAAGATGGTTACATTATTTTTATTCACAGTGCATAAAACAGTTACTAGATATATATGTGAACAATATTGTCACACAAGAAAATCATAAGTGACTAGATTGCTCAAATTCATTAAAGCTAGAGTATTTTCAAAATGATAGATTATCATTAACTAAAAAATCGTGGATATTCCTGTTACTACTGGTCGATGACTCGATTATTGTCCTTAAAAATCCGTCTGCAAACACCTCCAATAAAATGCCATCAACCGCCGAATTTTTCTACTTTATTCTTTTGAGTGCCTAAGATCGATAGTGGCTTTTGAATTATCAATTGAAGCAATAAAATATTCTAAATGTAACACAAGAGTTTTACGTTTTGTTACTTGTTGAAATTAATATAATGAGGATAGTATAACATAGGTCTTCAAGTTAATATTAACATTATGCGAATGATATTTGTTCGTTCTTTGAACCATCTGTTTAAATTTATCTGATGAGCAATACCAATAAAGTACAACATGTATATTTTAAGAAGTAATTAAAATTGTAAAAAGCAACGTTCAGAACAAACATGAATGTACGAATTCTACTACAGTGTATTCCAAATACCTACACTGGTTTTTTGTTACACAAGAAAAGCAATTTGAAATTAATATTGCAACAGAATTCTGAAGAGGACCACAACCCGTACTGACATACTTTTTGTAAAGAGTAAGCATATTAATTAAGAGCACTGCGCGCTTTATAATGTTCAGTTACATAAAACGAAATTCAAATTATGTTGTTACTTCGTCTTCGACTATTTTTTGGTCACTCTCAAAGTTCGGTTTTATGCATAATGCAGTCAAAAGTATAATACGAAACGAAGATAATATATTATGACAGGAATTTCAAATTGGCATATATTTATCCTTAAATTGTTTCTATGTTATGCATATAAGACGCATTAATAACCAAATTTGTGTTTTGCTAAGCTATATTTAGAGCGGCCAAAAATTTGACAATGACTGTAACAGTAATATTGTAAAATAATAATATATTTTAAATTGTAACAGCTTTGATATGCTTGCAAATAATTAACTCACTAAAACTGTGCTTCTTGTGTAACATTGATTCATTGTCGAGATATGTTTATTATTTTTATGTAAATAATCTTATTTAATTATGTCATTGAATAAGTTCTATTAATTAATTATTGATTGGGTTAATCAATAAAGAGTTTTTATAAATAAAAATTGTATTCTTTTATTGAACTACTTTTAAAAAACGTGTTTTTTTTTTCCTGGTATGATTAATGAATACGTGAATTTCTCTGCAGGACTTCATTTTATTATCCTTATACTGTGGTCTATGTGTTAAAATAGGGATTAAGCTTCCTTAAAATAGAGAGTAAAAAGGGATGTTGGTATATAAATGACAATGATGAAATCATAGTAACTGTGAACAGTACAAAGTTAGGTGTTGAGTTTTTATAGAGAATTTTACATTATCGTCTTGAGCACAACTGGGTACTGGCTTATATTTCTAGATTATACGATGTATTTTTAACACCAATCTATTGAAATTGATATATACCTTGATGTGCAACACCAGCTATTGACAAACGAAAGGAAAATTGGTATCGTAAAAACATGTGTAGAAACTTTCACAATAATTAGTTGAAATTTGTTTGTATGTTTTAACTAAAATTTAATTCTAAACAAGTTATTTTTAGTGTAGCATGTTTGACTTGTGTGATAGCCTCTAATAAAAGTGCTTCAGACTAAAAATTAGTACAGTTCAGATCTTATACATTTCTGTGTAAATAAAACACATAATAAGTGATATTATTTTATTGGACGGATTAAAAATATAACATAAACCCAAACAAACATTACAAATTCTTTTAGCCTATAATAACTAATAAATTGATTTGCAAAATTATTAATGATGAATTAAACAGATATTAAAAAAGGTAATGATCATGTTTGGAATGCTAGGTACAATTGTATACATAATAAAAGATACATGACATGCTTATTTCTTTGCCATTTTTTTAGTATTTAAAACTGTCTATATGACAGACTTAAATGTTTTGCACATTTTTAAGAATAAGTAACAATTTGCCAATTTATCATTGCATTATAAAAATGTAAATATCAAAAAATATGAACCTTTACACTAATTAAAATATACTTAAAAAATCAGATCTAAAAGGACGGATTAAGATTTAATCAGGCACAAAATTGATATTACATATTATTCAGTACAGAATTATCAATATACAAGTCCCAAGAACATTATATCTAACATATAAATGCATTATAAGTGATCAAACAATAAAAAAAAATTGTGATTAAAATCTTAAGAGTATTATGCATATGATAGCTCTTGTTCATATGCCTTATCTTCATCCCATTCATACTGATCTGAAAGAGTGTTGTGACGTAGTTTGCACCATTTGGAGCCAAACCGTAACATTAATATTATAACCATTACAATGAAGAGTGAGAGAATAGCAACTGCAGGGTATAGCATAAGAAATGCCATCTTCTATATGTCACTCTCTCTCTTTTGTAGCTCCAAATATTCTTGAGATGAAATCAATGGATGTCGAGATATTGATGTAGGTACTTCAGACTCGTATTGTAAATGTTCTTGATATTCTTGAATGTAATATTCAGCTGGTAAATTTTCTATGTTTAATTCGGTCAAATCCAGAGGAGGCTGTTTATGGGGTGTTGTGGACCAAATGGATACAAGCCAGCGGTTTCCTAAAAACATCAATGTATGAGATTAAACTACTCACTAAGCTAATAGATCCTAAGTGATATTATGTGCATGAATATAGTTTAAAACATAAGTTTTAAATTCATGTTGGGACTTAAAACATTTGAATATTTATCATGATATTAATAATTATTAAATTTATAACATAATGTACCCCTTACTTTTATACCTCTTGTGGTGTAATACTTTTTTTTACCTGACTATGCTTTAGACGTTGCAAGGGCTAACAACTTCGCCGGACTACATTAGTGTAATACATTATTTTAATGTCGTTGACATAAAAACTATACAAGTAATAATATTGTTAAAGAAAATTACCGGTATGTCTATCCAGCCAATAGTCAGAGTATCTTGAACAACAGCAAATAATATTCAAGATTATAATTGAACCCAAAAGTATAGAACAAATAGCTATTGCTATATAGAATGGTGTAAAATCTCCAATATGCGAAAACACAGGATTTATAGGTTTGTACGTCCCATTCCCTGTAAAATAAGGGTTAATTTTTGTCCCATTCCCTGTAAAGTAAGGGTTAATTTCTGTCCCATTCCCTGTAAAGTAAGGGTTAATTTCAGATGTCGACATAATGTTCTATAAAACCGTTGTAACCTGCCGAAGAAAAAATCGCAAGTCAAACTATGTTTAGGCCGCGCCTACAAAATGTTTATCCCGGTTGTGGAATGTAGGGCGTGGTGAAATTTTTATATTATATTCAATTAAAGACTCACTCTTTTCTTGTATATAGTATCCTTTCCAATGGTAATTTATCAATAAAGACCTATAACGTTACAAAGTTAATGAATAATAACGTTCGTTTATAAATTTTGAAATAAACAAACTTTATGTATGAACCTTTGCTTGACTGAACACAAGCCTACTTAGAGATACGCAAAAATATCGATAATTTGTTATCGAGTGCTTTTCTTTTTAAGCCAATACTTTTATAATCGATACTTTTAGTTTGATTAAAAGTTCGCATCAGTAAAAGTACTGATGACTACTATTTAACACTAATGATACCAGCACTTTTTTTTTCGAAATGATTACGCTATTGACCCAGCAAGGTCTTAACAGCTTCATCGGACTACTATGGCGAGCGCTTAAGGCACTCAGCCGATTTTATTTTGGCAACCATCTCAAGGGTGCACGGCACACCTCGGCTTTGCTGTTGCCTGTTGCATGCAAAATCGCGATCTATCTTAGCTAACCTAGCTAACTATTCATATGTTATGTATGAGTTGTTGAAACGTATATGTGTACCAAGTATACACGCCTCAACAACTCCTCCATATATTTATTTATTATCGGAAAAAACCAACACTTAATAGATACCTATTCTACCATAGGGGGTCAAATGACCCGAAATGTATGTTTCCTACTTAAATGTATGAAAAAGATGTTAGAAAGGAAATAAAAATAAAAATCTATTATAATTTAAAAAAACAGTATATTGACAATTTCTATTACAATCGCAAAAAATAAGATTTTTTTATTCATGGCATTTTTTACATATTAGTGTGTCCATCGTACATTTTCCACAAATGTATGATTTTTTACATTTAGAGCAAATTTTGTTGGTTTTATTTTCTTAACAGTATCCCATTTGTCACCTCTTGCGTTGATTAGCATTTGTAGTAGACTTAGGCAACGATCGTTTCGTATTTATTTTTTCTTTTGGTTATCCACGGGCTTCTCGAAAATTGGCAGCAAGTTCTAACGCTAGCTTGAGTAAAAAATCTTGTCTCGAGATATCTCCTGTCGTTTGCTTGTACAAAATCCAGTCATTTATGCCAGCTAAATCAAGGATGTTGGGTCTACTTATTGCCTGAAAATAATATGAAGTGGTGGTCTTCCAGGTGTGCCACCTACTTGTATTTATTCCCAAACAGACCCATCATTTGCAACATGTTGTTCATTCATTTCTACTTCACATTCTTTAGAACTTGAGAGTAATCTTGTTCTTTTTCGTCCACAACCGATATTCACAATATTCTCCTCTTTATCGTCAGAATAATCTACAGAAGATTAAAAAACATTTTCATTTGTAACGAATATATCTTCGTTTTCAGAAAATTCATCTTCACCGATTTCCAAAAACTCTTCCCCAATATTATTTATATTTTCTAGGAACTTGGACTGTCTCGTTCGCTTTGACATTTTTATGGGTATATAAAGCCTGTATCACTAATAAAGCTATCAAAATACAATATTTACCAAAACTTTACATTTTTGCTACCTTTTCTTTTACTAATAATCTACTTTCAATCTAAAATTTTGATATTTTCTTGAAATTATTCTCAGTTATTTTGATTGAACTGCTTTACGTAAAAGTATTTGCAGAAATGTGCAGTTTACCGACTACAATACGATAAATAATATGTATCGATAAGCTTATAAAACAAAAAATGTTCTCGGGATCAAATAACCTGACGTGGTAGACATCGGTATACGACAGGCATTACTTAACATTAACAAAACAATATAAAAATAGTATAAGAACTGTTGATTAATTAGTAAGAAATAGTTAGAAAGTCAAATTTGCAGAAGTAACACGATTATCGTGCATTTTCAATGCAAAAGTTCAAAATGGGTCATTATGGTATTATTAGTGTTAATAAGTATAATAAAAGATATCCGGTTTTTATCTCATGAAAGATCGTATCTCATATTTATTTTGTATAATTATTTTACTAAATTTAATGGTGAAGTGACAAAATATAGCAAAGAAAAATTCATAAAAGACAAACTATTTAAAAGTAAATTTGAAATTAGGTTTATGTTTATTTTTATTGTTTAATTTTATCCTACTGACTAGAAGCTAAAGTTTGAATGGGTATTGGATAGAGTTTCGTAAAGGAATCAATAAGTAAAAACTTTCCTAGAAAGCGTATTGAATAGCATTGTGGTTTTTACATGGTTGGAAATATTCGTAATAAAAAACGAATCGTTTTTTCCATTACATATGAGTTATTAAGTTCCTTCTTTTAAACTATAATATTTACAGTTATTACGGTACTCGTAAAATTTGTTTAAAATGAGTTTAAATCAAATTTCTATTTATAGCTTATATTTTCACGTTTCTGTTTTTTTTTTTTTGTTCATATATGAATATTAATTTTAATTCATTTATAATCTAATGATAATAAGAGTAATACTTCCACATTTTTATTACTCTTTTGAAAAAAAGTATCACACTCATTAAAGTATCTAATGAAAAATATCACTCTTTAATGTTTTGAATGAAAAGTATCGTGACCTTAAGATCTTCTACACTTTTCTTTTTTTTTCATAGATGAATTAAATAATCTTCATAGACAATAGATAATTATGGACAATAGACGACGTTATAGCGTTATTCGTTTTGATAGAACAATCAAGAAACGTTATTTATACAATCCCTAAAGTCACATCCCTATCTACACAAGATATAACGAAACAAGACGTCGTTGCCAGACTAATTAAAACGTGAAAATGATACCTAATAATAGTTTTTGAACACGGGATACTCTTTTTTTTCCGTGTTTTTGAAGATACCTAGGTTGCCAGTTATTAAATAGAAGAGAATGCTGCCAAGGTGAATGTTCGAAAGTTTCTCAATCCGCGCTTAGCTCTTAAGTATACACAAAGATGTAACACTGGATATCTATGAAATTATCAACATTTTTGTAAAAAAAAAAATAAACTTCAATTTGTAACATAAATGTTCAAGCAGCTAAATGAAATTATTTAATGTAAAATATTTAATAGCATACCATGTATACCAGCGTTTAATTTAATTTGTTGAAGTTGTCATTTATTCGTTGAAATCAGTTCAATAATTTTAAAGTTCAATGTGACATTGTGATCTGCAAACATTATACACATATACTTTTAATAGTAATAATTTTCGTAAGCGAATAAACTAACATTTTACAGATTTACATTTTACTATAGTTTCTGCCTCACAGTTTTGCTCACGTGAAACTATATTTTGTAAACACGTATTGTTAAGCACTATATCGATCATCATGCTCATGCAAATTTAAACGCCGACTCGCACTTGACCGACTTTCGGTGGCTGTGACCACAACCTTTTTTGAAATTTGGATGCGCATCTATCTAACGTATTGTTTATACAAATCGGTACATTTCAGTATTTTATGATGTATGTTATACATTATTATACATTAAAGTATCAATAAACACTAACAATAAAAATATATTACATAATTAATTACATAAATATATTAATTGTATGATTATAAAAATTATCAGTAATGTGCGGCGTGTGAGAAAGTGGAATGTTTCATCTGATTGTATGTTTATTTTATGAAAGTATGATATGATCTTTACTTTCGCTTTAATTATTATGCTATTGTCTTGGCAGGGATTTATGGGTTCATTGAACTATATATGACAGGATTTTTTTTTCGAATTGAAAACGCTGTTGACTTGGAACGGTCTTCACAGCTTCACCGAACTATTGAGGCAAGCGCTAAAGGCACTCAGCCGATTTGAGATGTTTGGGCGACTAACTCAAGGGTGCACGGCACACCTCGGCTTGGGCTATCGCCTGTTTTGTGCAAAAATCGCGACCCATCTAAGATAACCTAAGCTAAGCTATCTAGATATACGTATATGAGTTATTGAAACAGGCATGTGTACTAAAAATGCGTGCCTCAACAACTCCTATTTGTATTTTGTGTTAGAAAAAATCCTCAGAACGGTATAGGATAGGATAGGAAAGGATAAGGAAAAATAAGGGTAGAACTCTTTGTCGTTTATTTCTCTGAAAAAGAAAAATAGCGTGTTAGCGTGTAGGCGGACACGTGTGTATAGGTGATGTGTGTGATGATGTAGCAGTGATGAGGGATGAGAGAACACACCTAGGCTTGAGCCGCTGCCGAGGGGGACCTATTCTGGTGTGTGGGAGCGAAATTTACCCCCAGGCCATGGCGACGATATGACAAGACAATAATGCGATTGACCTACAATATTTCAACACCGAGAATTTGCATTGATTATACTTTTTTATGGGTTATATATCTTAATATACTGTTTTTTATGTAAAAAGTCATTGTCTATTTCAGATTACGTTTCCTGCGGACGGAACTGCGGGCACAGCTAGTTAACAATAAAATTAGAAAAAAGTCGCAATTGAGTGGTTTGAACGATGGACTATCATAGTTCGAACCTTGACATCTGCGAACAAATATTTGGGATTTTTTTTTTGTTTAAATTACGAACAATGACGTTTAACAGCAAAGGAAAACAGTTAGAAAACCTGTATCTTAAAAATGTTCTTATACTACAATTGTATGCGGGAAAACATTGAACTGTGGATTTCTCGTTAATAGGCACATTGGTGCCTGATGTGGTGATTCTGCCCCTCCTTTCACTTGATAAAAGGCTCTTGGTACAACACTGGGAATCTTCTAGACTGACATTATTATTATACTAATGATACCTGTATTCAGTTTACTCACGAGATAAATAAAACCATCCCCGTGAAATAAGATTTTATTATGATATAACGTCATTAACAATTCACTATTAAATAATTATTATTTGCATGAATTTATTACAATTGATAATGGCGTTAATAATTTAAATGTAAGTTCTTAAAGATTACAGTAAATAATAAAATTGTTTGAAAAAAGCAAAATCTATTTTAATAATGGAGATAACATTGTTGTTTACAATTTTACTGACATTGCTTAGACTTTTTATTGATAATTTATAGAGGAACTATTGAAATTATTTAAAATCGATTAATTATTAAAAAAAATCCTATTCAAGAAATCCTTTGAAATTTTCAATTAATAATAATAATTCTGCATGTTATTACATACTTTAAGCACATCATAAAAATACATTCTGGTTCGTCAATCACTGCCGATGGCTCATACTAATTAGGATCATCTTGTGAGATGACTGCTCAATTTTAAAGCCAAGTAAATGACACGAGGAAAACTTTTTGTCTTCTTTTTTAAATGCCAATTACTAGGTTTTAAAGTTACACAGCCCGAGAAACTTATGAATTATGTTAGACCTAGTTGTTTACTAAAATGCTTAAACGTGTGCAATAATACGATTAGGTCAACTATACTAGTTCGACACGGTCGTCTTATATTTAATTTCACTGAGAGTTAGTGTTTTGCATTAGCTTTGATACTTTTCATAGGCATAGCAATATTCCTTCACACTACCGCTTAGTTTCGTAACCACGTCTTTTTAATAACAGCGCGAGTAGTAAGTATATGAAATAAAACAATAGGCTTGAAAAATATCAAATCTACATTATTACGAGTGCGGTTTTTGTTTTAACAATTCTTTTTAACTACTCATATAACTATGTCAGTAGCTAAAATGTAAATTAATGTAGTCAGTTGCTTCATATATAGCTATTATTAAATTTTATTATTTATAATGATCAAGGTTTATAAAAAAAATGTTAATACATTATTATAATACAATACATATTAGGACTATTGATATTAACAATAATTTATTTTTGGTTCATTTAATACTCCATTTATAGATGTGAAAAAGGTATTTTTTATTATGTGCTCTTAAATGTTATAAAAAAATAAAATGCTTATAATGAAAAAAAAACATTGAAAATTAATGTTAATTTAAAATATGAAACGAAGTGATAGTGACAAGAAAATTAAACAAAATAATTATATTCTGGTTTACAGTGATTTGATACAATAATAAAGCCAATATTTTTTAATTAATATCATCACTTAGGGACCAGCCCTTAAATTCTTTATTCACACCTATAAATCAGGAGGCAAAGATCTAATTTACTTCATCGGTTTTATAAAAACGGAGATGAGATTCAATCGACTTCTTATAGTGTTGAGATTTTTTCCATCATTCTTCTATCTCCGGGTTTTATCTGTAACGTAAATAATTTATTAGAATAATACAAAACTACACTTGGAAAATAATGTTATAGTTATAATTTATGACATTTCTTTAAAGTCAAGTGGTCGTCCAGTGGTAAAAATTAAAGAAATTATCTTTGGCTTAAAAGAGCGTATATAATTACGTCGTTTTTCGTCAAAGAATGTACAATAAAGACTTATAAATAATGTCTCTGACTTGTTGAAGTGAAACTTCTAATGCGACTTCTAACAAGGTTGCGTTAAACGTTCAACGCTCCTGGGGAGGGGGAATAGAAAGAGACAGAGCGAGAGTGAATGCGTGGCATTCGAACGCATGCGCGTAGTATACCTGTTTATATATATATATATTTATATCAATTTCTACCCCTTCCTATTTTCATTTCCACATTACGAAGTTTCTCTTCTTCCGCGCGGAGGGACTCCACACACTATGTTTTTTATATTATAGAATTTTCAATCAATGCTCGTTTTTAGACAAAAAAATAAAGAAAATCGGTTAATACACAAAAGAGAAAAAAGTATAGTTATTTTTTCGTGTTTCGATATATATATTTATATTTATATATAGTTACTATAGAAATTAATATTTAAACGAGCGTATTCGTGCTTCGTTTATCCGAGAGAAGCTGAAATGAACAGTCGTGTAGTAAAACAATAAACATATAAAACGTACTGTCGTAGTAGACTGTAAGCGATAAAAATAAGATATATATTTCTCCATTTCCCTATTTCTCTGGTTAACATAGTAATAGTTGACAATCCCCTTCTTATCCTCTAAATACCTAGTTATTAAATTATATAAAAAATATGGTAAATATTATATCTTACTTATCTAAACACTGTCGTCCAGGCCAAGATTGGTTTCCGTCGAGCGTTCTCTTGTTTACTGAAAAAGATTATTTGTTTTTTTATTTTCACACATTATTATATATAACGCTTATTACTCTATGTTTAGTGGTACAGATAATAGTTTTCGAAAATCTCTTTAATACCCACTAAAACTATGTGACCATCTATAAATATTTTTTCATATCACCTTTGAAGTCCTGTAATGAAAGCTCATACTGCTGGTTCCTTATATTTAATACTAAAATTTGCAAAGCTATCGCAAAGATACATACGAGTATTTATAAATTCGCTGTCAGGAAGTTACTTTTGAAAATAGATACACATCGGAAGATAAAATAAAATATGAGCAAATTAACAATAAAACTAATTACTTTTTTTCTTTTGTATTGTACTTCTTCAGACATTTATGGTGTTTTTATTATTTTTTTTAGTGTGTTATTTACCTGGAAATGTTTTGTAATTGAGGGATTCTGTGACTTACTAATAAATATCGGAGAGTGTATTTAGAAATTAAAAATAAATTATTAATAAGGTTCTTAAAATTGATTAATATCGCACAGCTTAAATCGATGCTCCGAGGCAGAGTATAAGATTTTGCATATGATATAAAACGAAAGTAATTTTTGAAAATTCATTCCATATAATAATGGAGTAAAAATAGGATAATTGCTGAATTTTTTTTATAGGTTATTAGATGGATATTTCCATACAACTCTAAGCTTATTATTTAACGAATAAAGATAATAGGAAAAAACAAATGAAAATTAATATTAACAAGAAACAAATTGAAGAAAAATAAAGGTAAAACACATAAACAAAAAGCAATAGCAGGCGGTATAAAACAAAAAAAGAAGTCAGTGACGGCGATTCAACAATGTGAAAACAATCATGGCTTTCTCATTGCTACCTAGGTCTTGATAACAAACCGTAAAACATGCCAACATAGCAAAGTCTAAACCTCAATGTCTGTCTATTCGTTTGAAATTTAAAACATTCTATTGTTACACGATGTACGTCTTCTATTACACCACATACTTCACAGCTGCGCGTAGGTATTTTATTACGGAATCCAACGTTTAATAGGGCATGTCGCGTGTGTGTGAAGAAAATCATAGGCTAATTTCAGTACCGTATAGCATTCGCAGCCATTGCGTTGTGTGATAGAGAAAAAGCTTTACTAAACTGAATTCGATCTTAGCTGAACGTTTCACTCTTTTCTCCGACGTACCAAAACAAACACAGGGTACTGTATGTACTTACATTATTTACTTACAAGTTTTCTATTATTTATAATTCATAATGATAGATGCTTACAATTCTGATTTTGAGATCGGAAGTGTCGTCTGCGCATGTGGCGTGCCGGACCTGGCTTCACTGTGGCGGAACGCACTAAGCTCTCAATAATCTCATCGTCAGGTGACAAATCCTCACTGAAATGTTTCCATATAGATTTGTAGAAAGCAATTAAGTTCTTGGTTTCAAATCGACTATGAATTATATAACGCGCGCGCATCCCTAGTACTACCAACCCAGTGACAAAGCACCGAAACTTTTTGTCGGTTGGCAACCGTGAATGGGCAAAGAATAGAGCTATGGAAGATTCGACATGCCAGACGGTGTTCGTTACAGTTTAAAAAAAACATTGCGTGTATCAATTTGATTACGCGGAGAAAGTGAAACTTGTTTGGGTTACATCTATTTATTCTTAGCGTTACATTACTGATATCTAACCTAACGTGTTGAAACAAATTGCTTACTCATTTATTCAAATATTAGCCTCTGCTCGTGACTTCGTCTGCGTGCAATAGTAGTTAGTTTGGGCTAACACTAATACACAGCGGATGGTCTCAAAATGAAAAAAAAAAGAAATCGATTTTGAAACTTTTTTCAATGGTGCTCCGCTCCTATTGGTCTTATCGTGATGATATATATAGCCTGTAACCTTCCACGATAAATATAACACTGAAAGAATCTTTCAAATAGGACAAGTAGTTCTTGAGATTACTCCTTACAACGTCACAAACTTTATAATATTACTATAGATCAGTGTTTCCCAACCTTCTGTAAGCCATGCCCTACCTTAACATTTCTAAATTTGTATGCCCGCCCCCCGCTCTCTATACATAATTTTTAACCTTTTGAAATCTTTTAAAATTGCTTAGTTCCCTTAGGAAATATAAACGATAAGTTTTAGGAAGAAATCACTATGAACTTTTTATCAAAACATCGTAAGTAAAATTTCAAAACATATAATGAAGAACTTACTTGACGACTAATTACCTGGTTAATATTTCGATAACGTCAAACGAAATTATATCTTATTTATGGCTTCTTTTTGCCTTTTTAGTTAAATTTGTCACCGATATCTAGCATTGCATTTAAATAACCCAAAGCGAAAGGGTTAAAGTTGTATCGAGTCCATTTCTAAATTGCCCTCTTGTGGGGCGTGTGCCCCACGTTGGGTAACAGTGGTATAGATTAAATAAAAACGCAGTCGTATGTTCAGAACTATCACTCAAAACTTTTGGGTATAATAATACGTGCTTAGCGGTGCTCTGTAAGCGACGTACGTTCACTACGATTTTTATAAGAACTATACGTTAAATGATGTATACTTTCTGGCCGTAGAGAAGTGGAGCAAGCGGTGTGTTGCTTATGTTTATTACTCTGGACAAAATTTGGGTACTGAATAATAAAATCCGATTATTTTGGAAATTGTTTATAGAAAACATACTTCACAAACATGTTGGATCGTTGGATTTTACGCCTCCGCTCGGTTAGACTGTCAGTTTCGGGGTATGATTTTAAAAGTTCCTTCAGCGCTTTATCGGCCGTGTGCTCCCCGTTCTTGTTGGAGTAGTTGCCAACCTGATAAAAACAGTTATTAAATTAATAGTAACCTCCCTACATCGTTCTTCCGAATAAATTGTTAATTAAAAAGATAGTAAATCTTTCAAAGTATGAGTAACGATAAGTAACAAAAATATTTTATGAGATATTAAATTTTCGATCAACTCACTTCTATAATCATTTTACCCCTGGTCTTATTCCTCTCTCTATGGTTAGCCTTCTTTTCAAGCTGTTGTATGACCCGTTCTCTTGTCGTACGATACTCCAAGGCGAACTCAGCAATCACCTTTAGTAGATCCGAAGGTTTTGTTTTAATTATGTCCTGCAGAGGGACTCCAAGATACAGCAGAAATTTGGTGTATCTAGAACAAATATATCTCGTAATTACATAACAATTTATATATATAGTAAATAAAAACATAGCATTATATCATTCGCATATATTAGCCCAGCAATGTTTCGCTATGGAGACACGGATATAAATTATAAAATTGGTTTATATTATGTATTACCGATTCATAACCTTCCTTTTAATTCGTGTCAACAATATAATTCGTTCAGCAGCGTCTATTAAGAATTCGTTGATTTTGGTTTTGAATATCTGGGTGGCATCATATTTCGCTATTCTCTTCATGTGTTCCCAAGCCGCTTTGCAATCAGACTCTAACTTTTGTAAATTGGTGCTGAGAACGTCAAAATCGACTTTGGATGCGCGTATGACCGGACCCACCTGAAAATGTTATTTACAATGTTCTCATTAAACTCAGAGGATTAAAGTCTTTTACGTGATCCATTTATTTATGATTAAAATTATGAAAAGGACTTTATTTAACTGCAAATATTTATAAAATTATTACGATATAAAAGTAAGCATAGTTTGAAAAAACATATTTATATATTTAAAGAAAGTTTTAAATAGTATTTTACATTTGGTCATTTATAGTCGTACCTAAGTTTAATAACCGTAGAAAAGTATTCAATTTGATATGATTGTGTCCATAAACACTTTTTTATGTTCTAAAATTTAAAAAAGTTGTAGGTCCTAGAGAACTTAGCAGACGTGAAAAATGAAAATTAATATTAGAGTTCATAATCAATAGTGTACTTAAGAATAGGTGGTTGGAAATATTACGCAGCCTACAGAGAAAAACAACTAAGTGTTATAGTAAATGCGCGGAAAGTAGTCCGGTGAAGCTGTTAAGACCTTGGTGGGTCAATGGCGTAGTCAGATCGAGAAAAATGCACGCAAACACGCAAAGAAGTCTAAACCGGTAGCACAAAGGGAGTATGACGGCATATTACGTTCTCATAAACGTCATTCTTTTTGCCGTGACGACATAAAGGTTGATTCTACTGACAAGGTGGTATATCAGTAGATGTTTAACATCAACAAAAAGGTAGCCTAACAGTCCCATCAGGTATATAATATATTTAGTAAGTATTCAACCAACATTCATAAAACAAATCTTCTCTTTTTCGATTGACGATTGATTCTATTATAACAATTAAACAATATAATAAAATCAATTATTATTATTAAACATCATCACATATTACAAAATTAAGTCGTCCGTTGCGTCGATCTGCCTGTTCACGATAAACTCTAAAACTACTAAACAAATTTTCATGCGGTTTTCATTAATCGATGTCAAGAGTTATTGTAAATTGGTTTAAATTCAACGATAATTGTTGGAAGTGTTGGTAAAAGTCAAGCCGGAACTTTCGTCAGAAACGATGCCTTAGCCCTTTGTGATATAAAAAAAAAAACAATTAAGATAATATACGATGCAGACGGAGTTGCGGGTATAAACTAATCTACTATAAAAATACTCACTTCGCTAAAAAAGTCTGTGCTCTCCGGAAATTTTTCTATAATAATTTCACATATGTGGTACAGCAAGGGATGTTTGTGGACGGTATCTTTAACTTCGGTCACCTTGGACAAGTACTCTAAACGGAAACCCTTCACGTGTGTACCGTTTAAAAAACTTCCCACTGTTCTTAACGTTGACAGTATGATTTTAAAAGTCTTATTTACTTTTAATAGTTCTATCCCTTGTTTAAGATCCATTAGTGGTTCTATAATTTCTTTCTGTAATTATATAATATATATATATACCAGTTATTATAGTTATATAGATTCTTGCAAAATCGTTATATGCTCGGAGAAAGAAAGAAAGCAAATAATAATATACATTACAATTATTGAAGTTCTACGTCTTTTGGTGCGTTAAGAAAAAAAAAATAGAGTAAATTTTACGATGCAATGCGCACACCGTCACAAAAAACCGTCACCCGGAAGTTATTACGATGCACGCGCACACCGTCACGAAAAACAGACACCCTGAAGTTTTTAAGATACGCGCGCACACCGTCACGAAAATCAGACACCCTGAAGTTATTACGATGCGCGCGCACACCGTCACGAAAAGCAGACACCTTGAAGTTATTACGATGCGCGCGCACACCGTTACGAAAAACAGACACCCTGAAATTGTTACGATGCGCGCGCACAGCTTCACGAAAAGCAGACACCCTGAAGTTATTACGATGCGCGCGCACACATTCACGAAAAACCAACATCCTGAATTTATTACGATGCGCGCGCACAGCGTCACGAAAAACCGACACTATGACATTATTACGATGTGCTCACACGTCACGAAAAACGGACACCCTGAAGTTAGCTATAGTCAATATTTTGTTTCTCTGTATTTGTTGTTTGTTATATAGGCTATGAAATAGTACTAACCTCCAAATTATCGAAATCCAATTTGAATACCCAGAGTTTCAAACGGGAGGAAAGCTCATTAATAGATGCTAATGTGATTAGGAATTGTTCGGCACTTCCAAGTGGTAGACCGGGATTTGCGTACTGAAATTTGTTTATAGATTTAATACATATTTATGTTTCGTTTCCTAATTGGACTTTAAAATGATTAGATCTGGCCGATCAATTCCAGAGGGTGTATTTCATTTATTACTTTCGCTTTTAAAAATCACATAGAAGTTATGTAGGTGGTCGAGCCACGTTGAAGCTATAAATGGTTTCAGCGTGAATGGGTCGGCTCGTCCGGGCTTGTAACACCCGACCCACAGAAAACCGACGTGAAATAACAATGGTTGCATTATTGCGTTTCGTTCCCTTCCCCCTTCCCCTCATTTGTACTCTCTCTTCCACTTCCCTCTTCTCTCCCTTCCCTCATTCTCCCATCACTCTAAACACAGGCTGGCAATACACTTGCAACTCCCCTAGTGTAGCTGGTGTCTATGGACGGCGGTGATAACATAAGGTGAACCGCCTGTCCATTTGCCTTCTATATGATATAAAAAACCGGAATGAATATTCTTACTTGTGCTTCCTGTATTTGCAGTTTCTCCTCTTCAGTAGGTAACATGCTTAATAATTTTTCGATTCCCTCTCTACCTATTACAGTCACGTCCATCTTTATTATAGCCGCTTTAATTGTTTGTGGGGTTGGCAGTTTTTTTATTGCTATATTTATCGCATTAGACCTTTTAGCATTTAATATTAGATTACGTTTTGGTTCTACCATTTTCTGAAAGTATTACATGTTGTTTATAATTTACGTTCATCAGACTATTTGGGAAAAGTAAAGTTGTGATTACAATAAAAGTATTTGAACAAAGAACTTAATTTGCTTATCTTTAAATGAATTTTAACTCATGTTATACATACCTCCTGTAAAAACGTTGTCGATGCCAGACATGAAAGAATAAAAAAGAGAACAGTTTAGAAAAGTCCATAGCATAACCACTAAAATATATATTATTTTACAAATATTTATACAACTATTAAGTACAAAGAGATTACATTTGATACATTTTCTATTTGTAATGTACGAGTTCATAAAATACTTAGCGGTTTAAAAAATATCTTAACCTGTATAAAGCTACAGTATACACAATATTTTAAAACCCACATTAATGCGAGCGCAGCCGAAAGCTAAAGTAATATTATTTATATTTAACAAGAATATAAATCTAATATGTAAGTACTTTTTCAATTTTCTTGAAAAAAAAAATTGTTACAGGTGTCTCGGAATAAGTAATAAAATAGATTTCAAAAATTTTTAGAACTGTATGTCTGTCAGTTTGTATGAACACGCATCACTACTAAAACAATAAATTTACAATAAGACCTCAAAAAATTATAAGGCATATTCTTGAGAATAATTTTGTCTTTGTTTCATTAAAATCGGCCCACTCTTTCAAAAGTTATTCTAATTTGAATGACGGCTCAGGTTAAGTATGAGAGAAGAATAGTAATCTATACTAATATTATAAAGAGCTGGAGATTGATTGTTTGGTCGAAGGCGCTAATCTCAGAAAGTATTCGTTCGATTTGAAAAATTCTTTCAGTCTTAGATTGCTCATTTATCGAAGAAGGCTGTTAGTAATATATCACAACGCTAAAAACTATAGGAGAGGGGCATCAATGAAGAATGTTTCAAAATTGTTTTGTTTTGTCTACTGAGAGTTTCCGCTGCGAGTTAGCATTAGCCCAAAGTAACTATTCCACGCGGGCTAAAGCTAGTATATAATAAAATGATAAAAACCTTAATAACGAGGTCATTGCTTTTAGCTTCAAACAAATGCTCGAGCGCTGCCATATCGACTGTTATTTCTGGTAAATTGTCCCATATTAAGGCTGGTTCTTTTGGTGTAATTGGTATATGACCTTCTTGGATCTCTCGCCAGAAGAGTTTTACAGTTTTTTTATTTTTTGTAATTGTAGATGTATTAGATTGTTCAGACGTCGGTGTAAGTTTGGGTGGCGGTTTTAGTACTGGGTATTCATCTGGGAGAGGAGGAGGCATTCCCACTGGTGGGAAGTTACATGGAGGTGGGGGTGGAGGTCCACCTGATGCATTTATTGACGGAGAAATTATATCATCATCAGAGTCTTGCTGCAAATCTGTAAAATCTAAGTCACATAAGTAGTAACTTCTGTTGATACAATTTTTTTCTAATTCCTCCCAATGTAAATCGCTTTCGGATAATTTACCTTCAGCTACTTTTGGTGACTTATCGATCGACGGACTTTTAACGATCTCTGGAAAATGTTTAATACAACGGTTAACGGTTGACTCAAATTGGATGTTGTAACTAACATTGTTATGAAGATAAAATTATTAAATTCGTGTTAATAAATTTAAAGTAGTTGGTACATTTTGAACCTTATATTTTAAATTCTAGTTTGCTTTGTCACGTAACAGAAATAAAAGTCAATCAATCAGTCGTCATTCTAAACAATGGTTTATTACGTTATTGGTTGATATTAAATGCTTTCGGTATAATAAAATATTGTGACAGAATTTAATGGCAGTATATAGTAACTTTATAGTGATTTGCTTCTCTTTTGATTTCATAACTTTCTCTATATTACCTAATGTAACATATACAAAAAGGCAGAAAGTACACTTATGATTTAAAATTTTATAAATGCCTTCGGTAGTTTTCCCAATTCAAGCACATTAAAGAGGGACAGATAGGAAAAACGTTGTATATAGAGAAATACAGTTAACATAAAACATGATTTGATGTAATATGCTTTTAAAATTGCAGTAAGGATTGCAGAAAAAGAATTAAAAATCGCTTATGATTCTTCACTGATGAAATTTATTTTAAAAATGTAACCGATTCAAAGCATTCATAGCAACAACCAAATAATTAGTTAGCTTTAATCTATAATCAGTTACTTGAACATCTAACCACTATTCCAAACGATTTTTAAAACGGTATATACACTATTTGTTTTGTTATAATAACAAGTGATTTAAATGACATTGACTGATTGTATTACTAAGCTTAGAAAAGCTGGATTTTAAATGAATTAGAATAAGGTGGTTTACAATTAATTTTTTTTACTAAGGATAGTAGTAACTATGGTTCGTATAAAACTATAGTTGGTACCTATGTGCTCCTTCACTAAAAATTCAGGTTCATTAAAAATTTTAACGTAAATGATTCATTTTGTTGACTTACCTTTTGATTGGGATTTTGCCAATCCCTCTTTGGCTTTTAATACAATTCCTGCCATGTCTGATACTCTTAGGTGTTTATCATCGGTTGTAAGGTTTACAGAACTTGTTAATTTTTGTGCTAGATCTTTTATGCTATGCTCTTTGTTTAATACAATTCCCCGGTCCTCCTTTACTTCAGGGGCTTCCATTTGTTTTTGTCTTATTACTGCAAGTGCATCCACTGCACTTACACTATGTCCGAGGGTGCCGTTTTGTATTCTTTGTTTTAAACCTGAAGTATATCTTTGACTTCCTAAATGAGTAGAGAGTAATTTTATAACACATCATAAAAGTATAAAAAAATAAGCGTATAAAATATATTTGGAAGGTAAAGTTATAAATAATCAGCAATGTAAGAGTAGATTTGTGAAAAGGCAAAGAGTAAGTGGGGTTAGGTTGGCATTCAAACAAACCGTTTTTTAGCACGTCAGTCAGGTTAATATTCACTGTAGTCTTCATTATGTAAGGTTCTTCTTCCTCTGTGTGAATGCTTACTCCGTTAGCGTAATGGTTTGTAGCGTTAGAATTTGCATTGCCATTGGTATTCGAATAATTTTTAATATTTGTGTAATTTCCATTACAGTTCATATTCGTATTTTCGAAGAGTCCATTAAAAATGCCATTTGAATTGTTCATCATCTCTCGCTGTTGTATTATATGGTGAGCCTGCCTTGCATATTTGTCTCTACGTCTTTTTAAAACTGTTGTTAATTCTTTATTTTCTTTATTATCCAATATAGAAGGTAGGAACTGGGATCGATTGTTATTTGGGGTTTTAGTTACAGGTTCCGAGTGAGCGATGACCGGCGGTTTTGCTGTTGTTAGTAAAAAAGCTACAAATATCATCAAAAAACAGATGGACACAACAAATTACAACAATTATATATTACCTTTTTCCTTAATCTGTTGTTTCTTGGATTTCCTTCTTTCAGGTGTATTTAAATTGAGACTTCTTCGTCGTAAAGAACTTATTACCGATTCGTCCAATTGCCTAAAACATTGTTTAAAAGGTTTTGTTATATCTTCTTACTTAAATAATGTGTTCGTTTTCATTCATGAGACTGAGTAAATAAATTTAGTCAAATAAAAAAAGAAGTTTTAATTCAATAATGAGAGCTTCTTACTTGAGCGAGGTACCACTTTCATCACCATCTTCAAAAAGCAAGACGGCCTCGAATATTTGCAATTCCCTCAAGAGGTCCAAATCGGTTCCTTGTTTTGACATGTACAAACGTATTATATCGTCAATGTTCTGCTCTTGTAAGGCGTCGACTTGATCGTAATAGGCGTCTCTATCCGGAATATTATTTAAACATCTATTTATGAGAGTGGTTGCATAAATAAGAAGTTCAGTATCCGAAGCATCGAAATCTTGAAGAATCTTCATTACATTGTACCATAACGGACGTCCATTTGAACTATCGACTTGGGCGATTGCGTCAATGAGTAACATAGAATTTTTTTCCGTATATTCAACGAAAACAAGAAGTAGTTTGAGTGCAGTTTTGACAACATGCCTAAATTTGCTCGAAATTAAGGAGTAAAGCCATTGTACACAACGTTGATGGACCATTACTCCATGCATGCCATCCACATAAAGAAGTATCTGTAGAAATATAATTTATTAACGATTGCAATACATTATATATATCATGGTACATTAAATATATAAGGACTCGTAGTCGTAGTTTGAAAGAAAAAACGTATAAGTATTCGATACAAGGTTATTAACTTAAATTATTTAAATGTGAACATATATATATTATTTAAACTATTTGCAAAAAAGTAAATGGGTATTATATGTGAAAATTTCATTAAAACAAAGAAATATATGTAAATTATATTTGAATACTAGAACTACGTTGTCCCGTGCTGACAATAAAAAAAAACCTTGACAAACTATATACCTAAACCTTTCTCATGATTCAGTTAATCTACTGGGGAAAATCGTATTCCGTTCAGTAGTTTTGAGTTTATCGCGAACAGACAGACGTGTAAGAGGACTTTGTATTATACCATAATATGTAATAATACCACCGCTTATACCGCTCAAGTCAATTCGACTCGTTTTACATGGGAGTGAATAAATTTATTATTATTTTATTGCATGTGCTTCATGATTAGAACACTGATATATTATTCATTGAAAAGTTTCAAATTTTATGCATATTGTAACGCGTCAAGAGTATATTTATTTATTTGATGAAATTTAAAAGGAAAAATTGACATTTATTGACATAGCTGTGCTTGATTTCTAAAAGCCGATATGTAGGTTGGATTTTTCAGAGTGCCCCGTACCTGCGGCGGCTGTTGGAGGCGTACCTCGAGGGAAGGGAGGTCGTCTACGCAGACAGCAGAGGGCGGACGGTCCGACGTGGGACTCCTTGTGGGGTCCCACAAGGCTCGGTCCTGGGGCCCTTGTTATGGAACCTGGGCTACGATTGGGTGCTCCGCGGCGCGCTCCCTTCAGGAGCGCGTCTAATATGCTACGCGAACGACACCCTAGTCGTAGCCCAGGGAATGGAATGGACGGAGCTGGTGCGCCTGACCACTGGCTACGACCTTCGTGGTCGGGCGCATCCGCCGACTGGGCCTCAGAGTGGCCCTCGAAAAAACCGAGGCCCTGCTGTTCCACGGGCCTCGGCAGGGGCCACCCTCTGGGGCCCATATAACGGTGAGAGGAGTACGTATCAGGGTGGGGTCCACGATGAAATATCTGGGCCTCACCCTGGATGGGCGTTGGCGGTTCGAGCCCCACTTTAAGGGGCTCGGACCGCGTATAGTAGGGGCGGCGGCGGCGCTCGGCCGCCTTCTCCCGAACGTGGGAGGGCCGGGCGCTGCCTGCCGCCGTCTTTATAGTGGGGTGGTGAGGGCCATGGCCGTCTACGGGGCGCCGGTGTGGGCGGACTCCCTCAGCGCCACGAACGTTTGCGTCCTGCGCAAAGCGCAGCGCACAGTGGCGTTGAGGGAGATCCGCGGATATCGCACGGTGTCCTCGGCGGCGGCCATGGTGCTCGCGGGCTCTCTACCCTGGGAGCTGGAGGCGGAAACTCTTGCCGCCGTGTACAATTACGCGGCGGCAGGAAAATCTCGAGGTAGACCTCAGGCGCCCAGGGAGATCGCTGCGCTGCGGGCAATGGCCCGCAGCCAGCAAATAGAGAGGTGGGGCCGATACCTGGCGGACGAGCGTTACGGAAGATTTACCATAGATGCCGTCCACCCGGTCCTGTCGGCCTGGGTGAACAGAGGATGGGGCTCCCTGACGTACCGTCTGGTGCAGGTGCTGACCGGGCACGGATGCTTCGGTTGGTACTTGCACCGGATAGCGCGCAGGGAGCCCACCGCCGCATGCCACGGATGCGGCGCTGAGACGGACTCCACGCAGCATACTCTCTCGGAGTGTACCGCGTGGGGCGATCAGCGCCGCGCCCTGGTTGCGGCGGTGGGGGACGATCTCTCGCTGGCGGGCGTGGTTTCGGCCATGCTCGGCAGCGAGGACGTCTGGGCTGCTGTAGCCTCCTTCTGCGAGACTGTCATCTCACAGAAGGAGGCGGCGGAGAGGGCCCGGGAGGTCGATCCCAGAAGTGATCCTCTCCGCCAAAGAAGGGCAGCGGGAGGGGTGAGGCGTAATGCCCGACCCTCCCAAAACCGTCGCCAAACCTGAGGGGATGGGGCGGGGCCCCCCATCTCCTCGTTGCACTGGTGAGGCTGACGAGGGGAGGCTGCTGGTCGTGTACCCAGTAGCCTCTCTATAGTAGGGCGACGCCTGGCGTTCATTCGCCAGGCTGCCGCAGGGGCAGTTTTCAGGTCAGTGAGCATGCTCGATCCCTGGCTGCCCCTACCATGCGGCGGACGGTACACCGTGGGGTTTTAGTCCGTGCGAATCGGACATCACCTACCCTCTCCCCCAGGAGGGTAGCGTATCCGTTAGGGATTTCCCCACGTTAATAAAACAAAAAAAAAAGGTTGGTTTTTAACATTAGAAATACTTCTGAATTCACATCTTATAATGACTTCTGAATTCAAATCTTTTTGCTTACACAATGTTAAGTAAAAGTTACTAATACTATCTATTCTATAGTATAAATTGTATTTATACAAAACTAATTATTTACAAGGTACTGTTTAAAACAAAAGCAAACCTGTCCTAGTGCTCGCAGGATGTAATCCAAGTAATTATGATCAGCCATGTTGCCAACTTGCATCAAACAGTCGAGACCTTTATTGGCAACGAATTCGTGGACTAAATCTTTGTCAGTCTGTAAAATTTGTTTCAGAGAAAACAATGCTTTGCGTAGTTCACGGCCCTGAGAGCGAAGAAGTTGTTCTGTAAAAAATACATTACAAAGAATAATATGTAAACGTAAGAAAATAATGAAAGTATATTCAATATCCACTACTTTTTACATTTAACCACAAATAATCGACGTGTATTATCAATCTCAGCACACACTATATTCATCATACCATCATTATCACCCAGTAAGAGATCCACTGCATGGCCATAAGTCGCTTCTCGAAGGAAAGTATAGGCAATCACCACGGGAGTCCACGATGTATTGGCGATTTAAAATCCCAAAAATCCACAGTTGTCTATATTTTTCCACATACGGTGGTATACTCCAAGAACATTTCTCATGTTTTTTTATATATGTATATCATAGGAGGCAAACGAATAGGTGGGTCACCTGATGTTAAGTGACCGCTGTCCAAGACACTAGCAACACCAACGTAGTCGTAAGTGCGTTATCATCCTGTGATGGGGGGAGGAGTAGTCGTAAGTGCGTTATCATCCTGTGATGGGGGGAGGAGGAAGGGAGGGGAGAGTAAGGGAGGGGATAGGCCCACAGCGCTCTCCTTGACCGAACGAAACGCAACAATGCAAGTACTGTTACTTCACACCGGTTTTCATTGGTCGTGTAGTACCTACCCCGGGCAAGCCGACCCATTCATGTTGAAACCAGTTCTTGCTTTAGCGTGGCTATGCTATACTCGTATATGTATATATATATAACAAAACGAATCTTCACGTGTTTATCGTCATATAGAAATTCAAACGTATATATTGCTAATATTATTATTCTACTGAATAATAAATAAACTCATATAATATACACAGCTGAATCTATCTTAAAAGGCAAATATGTGTGTAGATAATTTACAGTTTTAATTAAGGAGATATACGAATTACATTTCTAGTTATGTAATTTATTGTGAATATAATTTTTTTTCTATCGAACTGACTACTCTATTGACCTAGCAAGGTCACAAGCTTCACCTGACTACTATAACAATAATAATTAATTGATATGGGTACATTAAAATCATATTATTAAATATAGCGTATAACCGTAAGCCTGAACATGAACTTTATCAATAAAATAATGTTAAGCATCGAATCATGAATTGTTAAGAATGACTTCTATACACAAATTCACATTTTCTAAGTTCTGTTAGTACAGATAAGGAGGAGAGATTATTTGTTCAGAAATCTTACCAATGATAGCATGGACTCTGACCGACAGTTGCGTGCGTAGGACGAGAGCATTCTTTCGGCTGAAAGAAATAAAAGAATAGTAAATAGTTTATAAAGATAACACCATGATTTTAAAATCTGTTATTAGTTCAGATTAACTAAAAATCCCATATTTTGAAAGGGCAATAAAATCCATAGCATATGAGAGTAAGCGCCGTGCCGTGTGTTCGATTGATAGATGACATGTTAAAAATACAAAGCAGTTATTACAACCATATTTACGAAATTTCCTAGGTTCTAACTGTCGCCATACAATACCATATTATCGGTTTTTATATGTTTTCAAGTCGTATGGAAATAATCTATACTAAGTATCATAAAGAGTTAAAGTTTGTGAGTTTGTGACATTGTAGGGGGTAATCTCAGAAACTATAGGTTCGATTTGAAAAATTCTTTCAGTGTTATACAGCTAATTCATCAATATCTATATGTATCTATATATCATCACGCTAAGACCAACAGGAGCGGAGCGCCAATGAATAATGTTTAAAAATCAGGGGGTTTTATTCCCCTTGAGAGCTTCCGCTGCGTGTTAACGTTAGCCCAAAGTGAATATTCCAAGCGGACGAAGTCGCGGGCTGAGGCTAGTAACTTGTATCATTATTGAGATTAATAAATTTACTTAATTATTACTCCTACACTTACGGATTGTAATTAATTCTCCAGATAACTTAAAATTTAAAGTCAATCGATGAAATGTATTAGAAAAGTCGTATTACCGCCTACGACATTATGTTGAAGAATTAATATTTTACGAACTAAATATTGTAGTCCGGTGAAGCTGTTAAGACCTTGCTGGGTCAATAGCGTAGACATCTCGAAAAAAAAACGAACTAAATATTCCACTGATTGGATCTGCAATACAAGATCATTGTTAAAGTACAGTTATTCATTTTAAAGTACGTTATAGTCGGTGAGGACTAGTTACATTTTTTATTGTTAAATCAGTCGTAATCAGTTTTCAATGAGTTGAACTAATATAAGTTTGTGCAGATTTAATTAACAGACGACATCTAATTTCTAGATTTCAATTACAACTCAAATGATGATATAACAACACTTTTTAGAAATTAAATTCATAATGAAAACATTAAGATTAATCTATGTATCAATCCATTGATATGGACAACAAAACCGTAGGTACATTTATCAAAAATGTACTTTGTTAAAACTATAAATATAACTCATATTGATATTTATATTGGTATAGGTTATCGTTATAACAATTTAAAGTCGTCACCGTTGCTGTATGAAATAAACGGGGTAGTTATGTTTAAAAAAATATTCAGGAACAACGCCTATTATTGAAGTATTATAGTATAGATAGGTAATTTAAGGTCTTGGGAAATATATAAACAAAGATTATTGTTAGTACATGTTTAGTTAAAAACTTAAACAGTTTGATTAATCTACATATTATCGGCAATCCTAACTTTATCATGGAAACCATTTTTCTTTTTTTTTTTAGTTTGCTCTATTCTGCAGACTCTTGGTCCGCACCTTTTTTTTGCTTACATGTAATATTTTTTTTACGTAAAAATCGTATCCGTGAGCATATTTTTATTATTATTATTAGTAATTTATTAAATATTAACTGTTTAAATGTTATTTATGGAAACCATTTCTATAATACTCAATTAGATTCTAGTATTCTGTACTGTTCGTATTCCAAGATATTCTTTAAAATAATATACTATACAAAGTAATTATAATATGCACAAAATATCCAACGTAATACAATATTTAATTAGAGAATGATTAATACTATGTTGAGTTAAACAATGATACAAATCACTGAGTATCTTTTATTAATTTGTAAAGAATAAAAATGATTTTCTAGTATCCTTAGGAGGTTATACTATAACACCGTTGACTTTTATTCTGTACGCCTTTTTAATATATTATAGATATCTACAATTCCGTAACATATTAATTTGGATGTATCGAATAAGGTTTAACTAATGTTACTAATGTGAAAGTATGTATAATGTATAATTATTATAATACTTACAGCTACCTGAAGAAAGTCACTAAAAATTAGTAAAAATCGTATGAAAATTCATTACGTACTTTGAAAAAACTACGTGATTTTGCTTAATAGTATTTATGGAAGGAGAAAATTCATTTATATTATCATTTGAACATTGTATATAGTGAAATTATCAATAATTTTATGTTGTAAAAAATTGGCGGTATACTAACAAAATTAATAAGTTGTCGAAGCTTCTAGAAATGCGCCGAAGCGATTACTATACATAACTAAATATGTTTCATTAGTACAAGAGTTGCACATTTTACTTTTTACGCAGTCAAACGCGAGATCGTGCTTCTTTCTTATGAACTTATGCATAAAGTACCTGAATTGGAACTAAATCGGTTTGATTTTTCTCATGCAAAAAATATGACAAAAAATACGTTTTTTTTTGTACTCGCCTAAGTAGGTAAAATTAATTATACTACTATACAATATTAATAAAGTTTTTTATACATTATGGTACATTCTTTTTTTTTACGAGCTAACGGCCATCAACACATCACCGGATTAATAGGGCGAGCGCATATGGCGCTTATCTGTGTGGCAACAAACTCAAGGATTCCCAAGTTGCCAAACCTCGGTTTGGTCTGGTGCCTTACATGCAAGTCGAATATCACAGAATATTAAGTAAAGTTTTTAAACCAGTTAAAAGTAGTAAGATATTGTTTACATATTTTTTACAAATGATACTCATTTTCGTGTTACAGATAAAAGTGCGAAAGTGGTAAAAAACAAAGTTAAATAAATATATTACAGATAACTAATACTTTGGTTTGAATTAATGGTATAATACATTACCATACCGAAAATGTTATTATAAACTATAAACCAAAAAATAAGACCTCTTGCAACAGAACAAACATAGATGTAACTTTTCTATGGTAGAATACATATAAAACCATAATAAGTACATTGAAAAAGTTTTTACAAAACTAGCAAGTGCCAATCATGCTTTACTAAATTTTAAACCTCTGGTCGATAATAAAAGACTCGATTGACACTTTATTACGCGTAGTTTCATTCTACTCGAAATTATATGTTAACAGTGTAGGGGGATGCATATGAAGCAAACAGAGCATTGATGTGTCAGAAACGTGTATTATGTTATTATAAATGGTCTATTTAATAATCAATCCGTAAGAGAGTATTTTAAGAAAACGAAAATTATGTCAGCTATAACTTTACATTTATAAATTACTCTTAGAAATATTACAGGACAAAGATACCTTAATCAAACTAAAATATTATTTTGATTAAGATTTACATATATTCCATAATATAATTATAAATATAAATGGAGTGGAAAGGCGAACGCTTTGGCCGATCGCGTCTCTCTAGCGCCCGTTCTGCGTTCTCGGTTACATAGGCTTACTTAGCTCAGGCGAAACATGACTACCCGATTAGGCCTCCCACGGCAGCGGCTCAAGCCTAGGTTCGATCCCTCGGTAGGGAGCCCTTGAGTGCATTGCTTGCACGATACGGTGACACACAAATAAATATATCACTGCTACAACACTACATGATCACCCCCACACACGTGCACGCCTACACGCTTACACATGAAAGTGAAAGGGTTTACTTTGTTTTTTCCTTATCGAACTGAAAAACTCTCAATTTTTCGATAATAAATATATGGAGGAGTTGTTGAGGCGTGTATTCTTGGTACACATATACGTTTCAACAACTCATACATATATGAATATTTAGCTAGGTTAGCTAAGATAGGTCGCGATTTTAAATGCAACAGGCAACAGCCAAGCCGAGGTGTGCACGTGCACCCTTGAGATGGTTGCCAAAATAAAATCGGCTGAGTGCCTTAAGCGCTCGCCTTAGTAGTCCGGTGAAGCTGTTAAGACCTTGCTGGGTCAATAGCGTAGTCATGTCGAAAAAAAAGCGAAACATGTCAATGACTCATGCTTTTTCATGTGTTCAGCTGGAGCTCATCGATTTGTAAGACGTTATAACGTCAAAAAAAGAGAACGTGTGTGTTAAAATAATGAGAATGACTGATTAAAAATAGGGCCTCAACTTTAAAATTGATTTATAAAATAGATTACCGTAATAATTCTGAGAGTCCTGTTATGATAAGAAAATAAAAAATTAAGAATTATGCAATAACCCGAATTAATAATATATAATAAGAATAAAAAGGATAATAAGGATATAATATTAAGGATTCGTGAGACACACATTTGTATCGGCATCTGTACCTCACGGACTCAAACATGTATTTTGTGTCTGTGAACAGGGCTGGGGTGATCTATGTCTTGTGTATTAGGTTAGTGAGTAAAAATTTTCAGTGTCTCGTTACCAGCATACTCGAGAGATCAACTCTGGAGGGTCAAACCTGAACTTGAGTAGCTGCAGTGGGAAGTCACAGCGAGGTCCTACACTGTCATAGCAAATTAAATACGGAGACATTTCAACCGAACACACAAATAATTTACAAGTATATGAAGTTATTGATTAAAACTCGATGTTGTCCGTTGATGATCAGTGGTTTTATAGATTGAATATTCTATTCTTCGTAGAAAAGGTTTTTGCGGAGGAAACATTTTTAATATTCGTAATATTTCAGCCATTTATACTATATTGTACATGATTTTACTTACATTTACCGCATAAATTATTTAAAGAACAAATAGATAATAATCATAACTGTATTTTATTTTTAACATTATATATAATACGATATACAAAATCTTAAACTTTTAAATTCATATTACTTTTCATGCTATTATATGATTAGTGGAAAACACGGTTAAAGATATAAATAGAAATGATTATTAGATGGTATAAACAATGGATTATAAAATGAACGGAATCACCACAGTAAAATATTCAACATAATGATGTGTTCATATTATATAAGCTCCTAGACTATAAAATAGTGGTAGGGGTAGGCGATATATGCTAAGCGCCGTATCTCATTTGTTAGATGTCAGAAATGAAGTGACCACCAGTCACTACGGGTGAGTTTTTTCAATTAGCTATTTTAGTTTTCTGTTTTGCATAATTTTTACTTTGTCATGAAGTTACTCGGTTTTGCCGGGAATACGTATTAAATTAACTGAATTTTTAAGCTTATTGTGAAATTAATTGTATCCATACTAATATTATAAAGAGGTAAAGTTTGTGACGTTGTAGGGGGGGGGTGATCTCGGGTACTACTGGTCCGATTTGAAAAATTCTTTCAGTGTTATGTAGCTCATTCATCGAGAATGGTTATATATCATCACGTTGAGACCAATAGGAGTGGAGCACTGATGAAAAATTTTTCAAAATCTGCATGTTTTTTCCTTTTGAGAACTTCTGCTGCGTGTTAGCCCAAAGTATCTATTGCACGCGAACGAAGTCGTAGGCAGAGGCTAGTACGTAATAAAAAGACTTATTATATTCGAAGCATCGTGATGGGTCTTTAAGTTGTGGGTTTGAGGGTTATAATTTTACTTTTGTTTTACTTTACAAGGTACAAACGCCCGTTTCCAAGATGGCGCGACTGTGGACGCCGGCCGTAGGATCGGCCAGGCGATCGCGTCCGGCCATTTTGTCAACCAACCTGCTAGTATAATGTCTACATAGTCTTTGTAAGTTTATTCTATGTATTTTTTATTCTTATGTATATATTCTTTTTGGGTATCTTATGTCATCTTAGCCACTTTAATTGTCAGTGATATTCATTTTTTGATTGAAACGTAAATAATATTTTATAAGAACGTCACTGTCTCAGTGTTTGTCTCACTAAATGTTAAAATTCTGTGTTTAGTTTTGCCTTTTTACATTCTTCGAATATTCATAGTGCTGATGAAGTAGTCAAATCGACTAAAAATATTTTTTTACTAAACAATGTAAAAGAATTTTTTTTTACTAACAATGTAAAAGAAAAGGGTTATTCATTTGTTTATGCCTCATATAATATTTGCTTTCCAGTGAGTGATCCACATAACTTAAATGTATTCCGGTGATAAAAGAAAGAATTTATTTCAGTGAAGAAAAAAAAATGTGTTAAGCTATATTTAATTTTGATTTTACAGAAATGAAACATTAAGATCTGACATCATTCACTGTCGGTTGTGAACATGGAACTTATTACTCGATAATAAATCAATCTGACACAGGATACCTGCCGGCAAATGCATCCTCTTTATTAAGCAAATTTCTAGAGATAATTACCAAAAAAAAATGCAAAAATCGAAAAATAACAAAAAAAAGTATAGTCTGTAAGGTATTTTATTTTGTATTTTTTATAGTTTTAAATTTCTTAGATTTATAACGTGGTTTTAAATTTGTTACATTTATAAGGTGTTTTCAATTTTCCAAATTTCATTAATTAATCGTGAACTTCTAAATCTTTTTCTTTGCTTTTTTTACAACTACTTACGTACGTGCGCCTTAATTTTATATTTGTATATTATTCGTTAAAAATTGTACTAAAATGATGTTCTTACTAAATTTAAAATTTGCGTTTTTAATCAATTGAGTATATGTAATTCCTACTTTGGCTTAATTTAATTTGATAATAAAATGATTGTAGAAATTAGTTACTCTTTTATTATGATAATGACCCTTATAAATTGACTGTAAAATACATGCAAACACATACACCCGACATAAGATTAAATTTATTCCAAACTTTGAATTACTATAGGCATTCGATTTAATTAACTATAATAAATGTAATCGACACCATTTTAAATTTATCCAATCTACCATCGTTGCACTAATTCTGGTACAATCTGTAATGACAGGTAGATGAGTTTTTAAAAATATTATAACAATGTATATACAAATAAATAATGAGAAGTAAGTACATTTGTTCTGATGTTAGGCAAAATCGCTCTCTGTCGATGAACTAATGGATTTTGTTGAAAATAGATTATAGGATACGTATATTCTTTCTTAAATCGTTAATTTTATTGTTCTAACTAGTATTATATCAATGTTAATGTGAGTTAATGTTCACCGTTCATTGTGAAATTATGCATACATATTATCAGGTTGACAGAAAAAAAATCATCATTATACATTAAATTTACATTAAAATGAATGAAGCACCGAGCAAAACTAACATCTTATGTTACAAATAAGCTAACCAGATTGGAAAAATTATTGAATATATCTTTACCCGGTTAACTAAATTAACAGTAGGTAACCTAAATAAATTAACACGTGTCTTGTGTTGGTTTAGCCTATTTCTGAACAAGATATTAATAAATAATCCGATGACCTTTGGAGCGTTGATTACAGTAATTGCTAAAACTATGTAATATTACTTGAGTTATGAATATGCATTTGTTTAGTGTATAGTACGCAAAGTGCAGAAGAAACAGAGGTTAGATGCAATATTATTTACAATAATGAATGTTAATTATTAATTTATTTATACTTGTATATTTATTGAGGTTTTTTTTTTCTTTGAAGTATTTCTTTTGGCGCGTTAGGGAAATATTATGAAAGTAAATTTTTACTATGCGCGCGCACACTGTCACGAAAAACCGACACCCTGAAGTTAGCTATAGTCAACATTTTGTTTCCTTGTATTTCTTTGTCTTAAAACTTTCAATGTATTAAATACATTTTTTCTATTGTTAGTGTTGTTTTTTCTACAAAGGTAGAATAAGACGAAAGATAAAATTTCTGAAAAGATTTTTATATTGTTACGCCAAAGAAGTATAACTTCTAACACGTGTACATATGTACAAACACACATTTTTACAATAAAAATATCATCAGATAGCACAAATTGCATGTGTAATTATGAACCGTTTTTAATAAGAAAATAGTAAATATATCTATATATGTCGGTGAGTTATTAAAAAGGACACTTAGATATGTAAAAATCTTATAATTTAGCACCCATCTTGTTCTATGTATGGTAATCATATTTAATTAGTGATGGTCTAATGGTCGAAATTCGAACATATTTTTTTTTTCAAGTTTTAATATTAAGGAAAATGACGAACTTTTTTATATTTATTTTTATATTAAACCTCATCAAGCATCTATTAAAATAAAGCAAATCAATTGAGAAACGAAGGGGGAAGAAAGTGTTTTTCTATCTACATTCAATTTCCAACGTAACAACAATTTTGAATTATTAATTATATTGGTCAAGATAGCTTTATAAAAACGGATTAGTTTTTAATAATATACAGAAGATAGTAAGGTTGCTGTGAGTAATCTTTTGTAGGTATACAAGTATATGATTACGATGGGTATTTTAAAAATATTCGTACTGTTGGCATAATTGGATCAGTGGTTTCTACAAAGTTTTCACAAAATTTTTGTGTAATATTACCACACACTAGATCTCAATATTATATAATTTAAAATAAATAGTAAAATGTTTATGCATACAATTATATTGCACTTTTTTTTTTGGAAGGCAGTTTGTAATAACATCGCTGTTGACGTCCGAACAGATCTCTTTAACAGTTTACTAAATACAAAGGAATGTACAGTCTACCACACAATGATGCTCATAGCAACCTGTTTTTTTTTACTGTTTATATTAAAGTAACGCAATCGCAAAAGACGAGTTCTTAGGATTCTTAATTTTGTTTTAATTTTTACTAAGGCTTTTTTTTCGAAATGACTACGCTACTGATCCAGCACGGTCTTAACAGCTTCACCGGACTACTAAGGCGAGCGCTTAAGGCACTCAGCCGATTTTATTTTGGCAACCAGCTCAAGGGTGCACGGCACACCTCGGCTTGGATGTTGCCTGTTGCATGCAAAATCGCGACCTATCTTAGCTAACCTAGCTAACTATTCATATATGTATGAGTTGTTGAAACGTAAATGTGTACCAATACCATACACGCCTCAACAACTCCTCCATATATTTATTATCGGAAAATTGAGAGTTTTTCATTTCGATAAGGGGAAAAAAGTAAACACTTCCACTTTCATGAGTAAGCGTGTAGGCGTACACGTTTGTGGGGGTGATCGTGTAGTGTTGTAGCAGTGATGTATATTTGTGTGTCACCGTATCGCGCAAGCAACGCACTCAAGGGCTCCCTACCGAGGGATCAAACCTAAGCTTGAGCCGATGCCGTGGGAGGCCTAATCGGGTGTGCGGGAGCGAAATTAACCCCCAGACCACGGCGGCGTGATCTGTGGTTACGCGGGCGTGGGCGTGAACACGCTCTGTTTCGAGGAACAGACTGGTACTGATCGTTCGCTGACGTGATTGAATCAGGAGGGTCGGTAAAAATATGTCGCGGACGTCTCCGGATGTACCACGGGGCACCGGTCACTTTACGTAAAACACGATTTTGGAGAACCTGCAGCTTATGAAAGTTATCTTTGGACATATGTGCAAAAACGGGGCAGCTATATGTCATCACGGGACGGATACTCGTCTTATACAAAGTGAGCTTGTGTCTGAGGGACATCTTAGTCTTATGACAAAGCAACGGATAGAGGCGACCCAAGACCATAGCAGCTTTGTTTCGCACTCTGTCTATATGTGAATTGAAGTTTAAATGTCTATCTAATGTAACGCCGAGATATTTGACCTTTTCGACCGAAGGGATGTCAATTCCGTATAGCCTGATGGGCTCAAAGTTATTAGCGCGTTTCGTGGGATCGAAGAGTATTGCGGCACTCTTATCGGAATTAACTTCTATACGCCATCGACGAAACCATTCACCGAGAGTATGAACGGCTTTTTCGATGCGCTTCCTAAGAAAGTCCGACCGCCAGCCGGAAGTGTAAATAACGGTATCGTCAGCGTAACAACCTACCTCAACCCCCCGAGACCGAGGTAGGTCACTGATGAATAGATTGAAGAGCGTGGGCGCGAGTATGGAGCCCTGTGGCACACCTGAGCGTATCGGATGGTGCGCTGACAGTTTACCGTCCACTCCAAAATGGAAGGTTCTATCAGTAAGATAATCGCGAATGATGTGAATTAACCTATCGGGTACATAGGCTAAACGTAACTTGTATACGAGCCCTTCATGCCAGACCTTATCCAAGGCCTAGGCAACATCGAAAAAGACGGCTATTGTACGTTTCGGTTTAGTTTTTATTGTGTCCGGGTTCGAGCCCGGATTCCGATCAGCGTTAATAATGTATAAGAATGTTTGCCGCGAAATCCAAACCGCACAGGCGGTATTAAATTGAGATCTGTAATTGTGACCTGGAGACGGTTCAGAAGGAGCCGCTCGTAAAGTTTACCTAAAGTATCTAGTAAACTAATGGGGCAATAGCTAACGGGAAGCGTAGCTTTCTTGCCCGGCTTGTGAATACCAATCACTACGGCCTTTTTCCAGACAGCTGGAAAGTGACCCTGGGACATGGCCGCATTGAAGATGCAGACCAATAGAGCTATGATGCAATCAGGAAGGAGTTTTAGAACCTCGTTCCTGATCCCATCGGGACCTGGGGACTTCCTAGACTTGAGACGCCTGATAGCGGCTAAAACTTCATCGAAAGTGATCGAGGTTAGGGTATCCGCCGGAGGAGACGCGAGTGCATGCTCCGCAGCTGATTCGATTAAACCGATATGGGAAGGGTCAGTGTTATCAGTGTTAGGCGAACACTGTTTCTCTAGGCTCGCGGCAAGACATTCCACTTTATCTCTGCTATCGAACGCGGGAGGCAACCCGGGGCCTCTGTCGAGAGGAGGCATTGGAGTGACCAAATCTTATTTTAAAGTTCGCGCGAGAGTCCAGTACGACAGGTGAAATGGCTAGAGGCCCTCCAGGAGTCTATTACACCTGTCACCCCGAATCTCAGAGATACTTTACTGTTTTACGTAATGATCGTATCCGATCACGATTCTGTCCAGACGGGTAAGCGTAGTAAGCTCGAGTCGCGGCGTTCTTTTCCGTGATCACTGCTCTCACGTCATCAGGGAGTATGAAACGGCGGCCATTCGCTGCTTCTACCTCTTTCGAGGTCTCTCTGACGGCGGTCTGGAGATAATCAATTAGGGAATCGATGGCCGAATCCGCGTCGGCTTTAGACACCAACACGTCCAGAATCCTGTCTAATCTACTAGATGACGGATTTTCTTTAAAATATTTAACGAGTTTCGCGTAATCAGTCACCCTTACCGACGGCGGGGTGAAGTCTGAGTTCTGACCTAACTGTAAAACAACCGGACGATGTTTTACTAAAGCTACGATGATCATCTATCTACGAATAGGTGCTATTATTTAATTTCTTCAAAATTATTGATTTCTTAAGAATTAGACCTGTGTACGTTGTAGGTAGGCAAACTTTGTAGGTTTATTCACGACTTTTAAACCTTTCCTTATCTTATGTGGAACGTAGCGAGGATATGTATCAAATAGAAAAACCACTGCAGTTGGTCTTATGCATAGTATTCGTATGAGTAATCCTACTTGAAAATAAGCATTCAACCGGAGGTCAGATACATTGAATTGGTATAGGGGACGCGATATGATTACACTTTTCATTGGATAATATGACAATCATTGTGGGTTCACGAGATAATATTTATGGGAATATGTTCAGACAAATTGTTGAGGAAACATTACTTGCGTCAATGTCGGCTGCATCCATACGTTTGAAAGTGAGATTAATATTTAAATCTTCATCTATTTCATAAAAATATATGTTAACGGTAATGAAAAATAATGATACCTTGTGTAATTTACAGGTTTAATTATAATACATATTTATTGGAATATGGTTCCAGAGTGAGGCATACGTTAGGAGTTGACTGATGGGAATCGTCATGTAAGCAAAATTGTTTAACCCTCTTTCAAGCAACTTTTTTTATTTTATACGAGTATCGAAATTCAAGCTGGGAGTATAATGTATAAAAACTTAATTACTATATTGCTAATTTATGTTCAGCATTTTTATATAATTTGAAATTCCCTAACGAAGGGATATTTTTCCTTAAATATTAAATCAATTATTTGATTCTTAATTTATGATAATAAGCTTCGTTCTAGACGGGGGTCACATGGCCTCATAGGCGTTTTTTATATTATCATCTGCCTTTTCGTGGAAACCTTTTAATTGATATTAATTATGAGTTGTTTTTTTATTTTTTAAAGTAATGTTATCATTAACACTGAACTCTCTGAAATCTCGTTCAAGTAAGTTCAATCGTTTCAGAAATTAACCGGGACAAAAAACAGTCTCTTTGATCTTATTTGCATTGTTACAACGAGTATGTGAACTTGATACAAATAAATTAAGAATGACACATAGATCGTGGGAACAATCGTGAACTTTATTGAATTGTTCGAGTAAACGAATGTCATTGTTCGTTCCACCCTCTGTAATATTTATACTCACAAATATATTTTAATGGTTTATTTAAAAAGGACGCAATACCACACAGCGTTCATTTATTTACACTAGCATGGCCATCGAGATTATGCAGATTTATTGATGGCCAGTACACCCTTTATAAGGAGTTGTTGGCGCGTCCGAAGAGGTTTCTAGTCTAGATATCGCGTCGAAGCAAATGGGCAAAGAAGTAAAGAGAATAAGAGGAAGAGATCTTCAAGGGGAATGTAACCACAGGGTTTAAAGTAAAAATGTGAATGAATACTTTATTACACTTTTTGTTTTTACACTGGCGAGCTTAATGCTAGCATTCTCTTCCAGCTAACCAGCGGTATTGTTATCAAACAAATAATTTTGTAGGTTCATATAAATGTGATGGCAATTTTCGAGTAATCTTTTTTTTTGACACAAACTACATTTGATTTTTCCACGGGAATGACGATATGTATGACTATTTACTATATATTAGGGAGAATTCAATGGAATAAAAGAAATTGTATTTGTAAACCATTATACTGTAAGAATATACGGGTAGAACAAAATAAATGTGCTATTTGTCTTAACTTGCATTCGCCAGAATGCGACAGTGAGCTTGTTATTGTACTGTTTATTGTTTTAAATTATACTACTAAGCGGATTGATTAATAATTTCTTCTGCTATACTAATATTGTAAAGAGGTAAAGTTTGTGAGTTTGTGACGTTGTTGTAGGAACTACTGCTCCGATTTGAAAAATTCGTTCAGTGTTGTCTAGCTCATTTATAGAGAAAGGTTATAGGCGCAATATATCATTACGCTAAGATCAATAGCAGCTGAGCACCAATGAAAAATATTTCAAAATCGGGATTGTTTTCCTCTTGAGAGCTTCGGCTGCGGGCAGGAGCTAGTTAACTATAATTATACTAGATAATGGAGACTATTTGGGAGATACCTAATATATAAATAAATACTTTAATCGAAAATTGTCAATTATACTATTCATGACGTCAGTACTTTTATTGTCCCTTCGTAATATTAGTTTTATTCATACTTTATTATTACTAAAAGTATATAGGTATATAGTTTCATAGGAACAAACCGAGTCTCATTTTATATTAAAGTTGGTCTCTGCTCGCGACTTCGTTCGCGTAAAATAGTTAATTTGGGCTAATTAATACGCATCGGAAGCTCTCAAGAGGAAAAAAAAACGATTTTTAGATACTTAACTATAACCTTTCTCTATAAATGAGCTATATAACACTGAAAGAATTATCCAAATCGGGCCAGTAGTTCCTGAGATTACCCCCTACAACGTCACAACGTCACAAAGTCACAAACTTTACCTCTTTATAAATTTATAGTATAGAAGTATATATAGATTATAGTATACAACTTAATAGTAATAAAATGAAGCCTAACACCATCTATTGGCAAGCTATAGTAAAACCTTTCTCTGAGTGCTAACTTTCATAATATATAAGGAACAGATGGCAGTAAAGCGTAGTTTCTAGTATTTTCGATGAAATCATAATCTAACTTTGATAATGGAGAGTTTTTGGCGGGATTTCAGTCTGTCATGTAGTGGATTTTATATTTTATTCATAATCTTGTGTTTCTTGACTCTATATTGTGTAAAGTTGGTGGTGTTTTATGTAATATGGTTAGTTTATTGTGCATAAGTGAAGTGAATGGAAAATAATACCACGGAGCATGAAATTCTGAGGTGCCACAAAAACTCCCTGGAGGGTTCTAACAAGAGATCCACCATCTTGTTAGAATATTGATTGACACGACGCTTGATATTGTAATGATCGTACGACGCTTGTAATATTATTGATTATTCGACAATGGCAGTAATAATCTGAAAGATTGATTGCAAAAAATAAAGTTAAAAAAAAACTGATAATAATAATATTGTAATATAATTATGTTTTTAACGGTTTGTATAGAAAAATTATTTAAATATGTTGAGAACATGCGAATTATTGTTCTTAAGACCCAAGCCGCTATTCGTAATAATTTCCATTTTTTTTTTTACTTTTTTTTGCTCTTAAATAATATAATTTTCTAATTATTAAAAGCGGTGTAAGCAATTACAACTCACTTGTCCTGAAGCCCCTCGAGTTCTTCATCTTGTTCGCCGAGAGTTGAATCCAGGTCGAGGTACGGCCCGTAATCACCGTCTTTGAATACTTGTAGGGTCGCATCGTCCAACTAAAACAAAAAAAAAAAACATTAAAATAACATGACACGATACTTACCAAATCATTTATTTTTATAATTAACCAGTGGGCCCGGCGGACATTGTTCCGCCCTAATAATAAAAAAAATCTTGACAATTTATACACCTAAGCCTTCCCCATGAATCACTTTATCTATTGGAGAAAACTCAATAAAAATCCGTTAAGTAGTTTTTGAGTTTATCGCGAACATACAGACAGACGGATATGGCAGAGGACCTTTATTTTATATGCAGGGAATTGGCATACAAACACCACCTTATATCGGTGATTATAATGTTTATTAATTATTGATAAATTGATATCAGAAATCTATACTTCTATACTAATATTAGAGGTAAAGTTCGTGTACTTGTGACGTTGTGAGTTTGTGACGTTGTATGGGGTAATTTCAGGAACTAGTGGCCTGATTTGAAAAATTATTTCAGTATTATGTAGTTCATTTATTAAGGATGGTTATAGGTTATTATCACGCTAAAACCAATGGGGGCGAAGCACCAATGGAGAATGTTTCAAAATCGTTTTTTTTTTCTTTTGAGAGCTTCCGCTTCCTGTTAGTTGACCCAAAATCACTATTCCACGCGAACGAAGTCGCGGGCAGAGGCTAGTGTATGATAAAAATAAGCTATAGTTCGATAATTCCATAGTTGTAATGAAATCTCTGTTTTCAATAAATTGCATCTATATAAATATTATAATGTAGAATTCATTTATGGCAATAATGGTGTTTCTTAAATATATGATATAACTTATTCTTCTAATCTTAGATAATTAACATTTATTGGAAACGATTACTAGCGCCATCTATACGTACGAATATGGAAGATTAGCCAAAGTATACTTGTAAATGAAGAAAAACTATTATATAATGGTATAGATGGCAGTGTGCAATATGTAAATAAGTCATTTTTAATTTCAATTAAAATATATCACAATATTTCATATGTTCTTATAAGAAGTATGGTCGTATATTATGAAAATTGTTTGTAGGATACATAATTAATAGAAAATGTTTAGTTATGACTTATTATTGTTTAAAGTTAAATATTATTAGAATTTTAAAAACTAACGTATATTTTTAAATAAATCAATGTTGTCTTTTTTTATAGTTTATAATATCCGCTTGTCTTCTTTGGGAACTACGGTTTCATTTTTTTTAACACTTTATATAGATTTAACAGCGTTGAGCACAATATCGTCTTATGTTATTATTAGTTTTATGTGTTATTAGTATTATGTATCTTTTCTTTGCGGGGTGGTAGGGTTATACAGCCCGACTGGGTCGCAACCACCATGTACATGGCGAAAAAGCCCGTCATAGTGACTCGCTTCTGCGCGGCGCGTTTCGAGATCAGCCTGTGCATATCCAGTACCGGGTGACTTTCTTTATTATGGCCGGCATGACAGTGGCGACCGACGATGGATGATCTGTCTCGCGGTGGTCGCCACTGTTCTTGGATTGTACTATGCTTACCATCAGGCATAGTGCAGTCACTTTGTCGTGCTTCAATAAAAAAAAAAGTTAAATTACTTTAAAATATTAACACGTTAAAACTACAAGGAGACTGGCTGAGACTGGCTGGTAAGTAAATCTGTTGGAACATACCAATTATGGGATAGATTTTCAATTTCATGTTGGTAATAGTTTAGTGGAAGCCATACCTATGGTTATGGTTACTTCCATGTTCCTTCATCCAAATCGAAAAATCCATAAAAATTCGAACCTACATAAGTCGTTCGACGTGCGATTATCGTTTTTACATGATAGCCGGCCCTGAGGATGTTGTCCCATCCTGCTAATACAAAAAACCTACTATCCGACCGCAGGGCAACCTACCAGGTTCAATTATGATCCTAAATCTAAAACTAAAACTTATATCTCAAAACGATTAAGCAGCGTTTTCGATGAAAACTCTCATGTAGCTTGACTTTTTACGGCGTTTCCAACAATTATCCTTATATTTCAACCAATTTACGCTCAACCTTGACAGATTATAGACCAAAGTGGTCGTTTTTTAATTTATCGCGAACAGACAGACGCGACAGAGGACTTTGTTTTATACTATGTAATGATATCATGATTTTGTATTTGTAACTGTTTTGTAACTACGAATTCTTTTTTTTTTCATTTTAACTTATCTCTGTAAAATTTTATAATAACTCTTTAAGTCCTTGAAGATGTCTTTATATGATTGTAACAATATATACGACATAGATTCTATTAGTACATGGATTATTTCCGGCGAAAAAGTATATTTATAAATTTATTATGTATATACTCAATGAAAGAGCACCTCGTGTGATGGAAAGGTACTAAACCAAAACCGATTATTCACTGTTAAAAACGTTCCAAATATTTTAGGTTAGTGAATTATTTTAAATAAGTACAAGTTTTACACTTTCCAGTGTCCATAAGCCAGTTCTAACTCCTAATGTTCTTGGTAGATTTACACATTTTAACTAAATACACGTGTCGGTTTGGCAGTCAGCCAGAACAACGTTACATATGTTGCGTACCTGCTGGAAAATGGGACGGAATTAGAAACAGTCTCATAATATATCTTCGCCCTTACTGGAATCGTGTGACTGAAAGTTGTAGGTCAGTCTAGTATATTGACGTAGGTATATATTATAACGTTCATTAGAAATTATGACATTGCATTATAAACTAAAGATCAACCTTGTTCTGCCGTATTAGATTCTAAAAGTTTTATACGTCGTAAACGAAATTGTAATCTTACCGTACATTAGTTTATTCGTTTTTTAATAATGTTTAAATTTTACATGTATATAGTCTAAAGATCTAAAAAAATGTTTAAATCTTATGAACAGCTAAAATTAGACTTGACTCATTTTTAAACGTAAAAACACAATAAAAGGAAAAAAATATGATTCTTCCTTACGAAGATTACACAAATGTTTAAGAGTTAATAATCTTTTAATGTTTTTGAAAACTTTGAATAATCGGTTTAGACAAATTGCTTAACTAATTAATTTGTAGATTAATAGGCTTATATGAGTACATAAAGGTATAAAAAAAATCTAAAAGTTTTAGCCTCATCATCAATATTTGCAAAGCTACAGTTTATTTATCAAAACAAGGGAGAAGTAACTTTTTATCAAGTCGATATTGAAGGGAGGAAAATAGACAATTTTATTCATGCCTTAAAAAGAGTTGTAGGTTTATCCCAGTTTCTGAAACTGTTCTTTAAATTTCAGTGCTAACATTTGTTTATATTAAATGTAGCTATTGTAATAGTGCTTTTTCTAAGTATCATCTGTATAAGAAACAAAATAAAATTAAAATAAATGAGATTTAGAGTAGTTATTTAGTGATGTGCACCCAAAGCAAACCTTTATTATTTTATTTGTATCGAAGAGCAAATTTGTAAAAACGTTTAGAAGTTTTGCTTTGATCTAAAACGATACAGGTAACTGCGTATTATCATTGATTCTCCAGTCAGGTGGATGTTTACTTATCGTGAAGATGTAGATTGGAGACGTTGTTCATTATTGATTAACATTACAAATGAACATGGAAAGATAATCATACTGACGCAAATACGAATGAAGTAACAACAAATTGAAAATTACGCAAATTGTGATTACAACGATAACATTGATTTATCTTTAACTTTATCCCATTTAATAATACTAATAGACAATTTCGCGTACAATTATTGTGTTCTGATTTTCATATCTATACAAATAAAAATGTATGTTTTATTTATTTGGGTTTTTATTTATTTAGTAGTTTATTTGGGTGTTTCATTACTCCAGTTTTATTTATATTATATTTTATTTATAACTCGCCACCAGGTAGCGCTGCAGTTAATTAATTCTTATACTGCTTATAACTCGACTTACGTAAACGATGCATATTTATGGCAACAGTAATTACAAGAATTAATAACTAAGGTATAAAACTAGATTTATATGAATGGTAATTTTAGAAGTTTATTGATATAATATTTACATGTGCTAACTTGAGAAAGTCGAAATAACAATACATTTTTAAATCTTGAGTTAGTAACCACTATTCAACGCCAAAAATATTAATACCAAAAACTTTCACACAATTTCTTTTTCATCTCATCAAACTAGAGAAAAAATAGAATCTTAAACTGTTGTGGGTTACAACATATATGTTATACCATTGGCTGACATTCGCTGTCTTCGTTATGTCATTGTTTTTTATTCGTAGTAAATATGTATACAAAAGTAATTTAAAAAAATTGCAATGAATATATATCCTAGAACCATCTACGAAAAATTCCATCATAGTTCTTTGCTGATACGTGCAAATAGTTCTGAGCTGTGATTAAAATAAAAAAAAAACCGTATTCCCATTAATTAAACACACATATTGTAGGTGGTAGAGCCACGCTGAAGCTATTATTGGATTCAGAATGAATGAGTCGGCTCGTCCGGGGTAGCACCACCCTCTCACAGAAAACCGACGTGAAGTAGCAGTTCTTGCATACCCATCTCCCCTCTCCTCTCTCCCTTTCTCTCTATTCCCCCAAACACAGGCTGGCAACGCACTTGCGACTCCTCTGGGGTTGCTAGTGTTTATGGACGGCGGTGATCGCTTAACATCAGGTGACCCGCCTGTTCGTTTGCCTCTTATATGATATTAAAAAAAACACAAAAAGTAGTGTTGGTAGAGCGGTTTAACCAGTGGAATATCAGTTAGATGTGCGCAGGTTCGGACTTCGACATGGACAAAAGATTTTTCAGAATTGTGGTTTTGTTTTTCGAGTTGACTATGCTATTGTCCTAGTAATGTTTTAACGGCTTCACCAGACTACTAAGGTGAGCGCTTAAGGCACTCAACCGATTTTATTTTGACAACTAGCTCAAGGGTACCCGGCACACCTTGGCTTGGACTGTGGCCTGATTCATGCAATTCGCGACCTATTTGAGTTAATCTAAGCTAAGCTACATATTCTTGCTTACATGAGTTATTGAAACATATATGTGTACCAAGCATACACACCCCAACAACTCTCATATGTATTTTGTTTTAGATAATATTTCTAAACTATTTCAGTTCGATAAAAGAAAAGCAAAAACTCTTCCACATTTCACATTTCCTTCATGTGTAAGCATGTGTGCGTGCACGTGTGTGGAGGTGACATGTGTAATGTTGTTGCAGTGTTGTAAGAATTTGTGTCGCTGTATCGCGCGAGTAGCGCACTCAAGGGTTCTATGTCGAGGGAACGGATAAATCTCAACCGCTGCGGAGGGGGGCCTAGTCTGGTAGGAATCACCATTCGCTGGCAGCGATGGAAAATATCGTGAGGAAACAAATATCCTCACTGATAAATGTTTTTGTCGTACTACTATATGTGCCCTATTAAAGAACTGGATTTCTCGGTGTTTGAAATTGCCAACTTGGTGATTGACGTTATACCTTTATATATACCGCTCCAAAATACTTTCTACCGTTCCATATATAGAGAAGTATCAGCTTTTCAATTACCTACTATAAAATCGTTATTTGTCTTATACATTTTTTTTAATTATCTTTAAGGTAATTAATTCTATGCCATATTAAAATGGATTTACATATCAACCTTAATGTGAACTGCCTGACGTGGTAAGTGCGTTGCCAGTCTGTGTTGGTGGAGAAGGGAGAGCAGGAAGGGGAAGAGAGGGAAGGGAGGTGGGCCTCCGGTGCTCTCACTGATCAAACAAGACGCAACAATGCAAGCACTGTCACTTCACGTCGGTTTTCTACTCTAAATCTACTAATTACGGTACCAATTACTACTACTTATTTACAATGACGAATTTAGTTTAAAATGTGCCTAAGGCTCTGCTGAATCGAGCTCCCTAGATAGATCCTGTAGTACTATATTTTTATTGGAGCCATGGGGCTTCGTAGCCCCAGATGATAAGTCCTCGCTTTTGGAACGTTGAGAACAGGGAAACAGATTCGAAATATTCAAATAAAATTGTTCATACATTCACATAACTAAACCAAAATCAACTGGCAAGTCTAAGTCCGTGACAGTCAATTTCATAAATTTTTAATATAAACATCATGTCATAATGTTGCGTATCATGTCATAATTACAGTAAACACATATATTGAAGTTATCAATAAATATTGATTTAAGATGTTAACATTTATCATTCTGTAGTCACATTATAACTTGTTAAGTGTACGTGATGTCATTGTTATGAATATATACTTAAATGCGGAACACACTTATGGTTTCCAGGTTTCATAGACGAAAAAAAAAAGTCTATTGTCTATTGAAGTTATAATTTTCCGTAATCGCGTAATAATAGAACACGTATCAATTTATTTATCAAATAATAGGGAGCAATAAAAAACGAATAGATTGTTATAGTGTATACAACTTATAATTCGTCCTTCATGTAATTGACACGATGTAATTGATTTCTTTGATCGATTAAAAATAATAATCGAATGATAAATAAATAAACTTAAATAATTTTTAAAATATTTGCGATTATAATCTAAGATCACGATTTATTTTATTTTAACTGATTCCATCAAACTCATCTTCATTGTGTATTATCCTAACAATACATTATATGTACAGAGGAAAAGTATCGAAAAATATACTGTACTTAAATAAGTTATCTGTAAACGATTTTATCAATTTACTTCCCCTCTCCTGCATACGCGCACCATATCGCTTGAACCACATCACATGCAGCTTAACATGTGGTACGTACTTATAAAATCGTGATGGCTTCTTAAGATTTTAATAACTTTATACTATGTTTTTTTTATAATTATTATGTAATTAATAAGTAAAACCAAAAAAAATGTTGGCCGAAATCTATACGTTTTTTAATGCGCGCAAACCGGCATACTACTATTCTTACTTAACATTATTAATGGGAAAGTGTGTTTGTTTGTCACGTTTTCACGCTCTAATTACTCAACGGATTATTATGAAATTTTCCATAATCATACACATAACCGATTTTCATAAAAGTTGGCATTTATGTATAGATTTGTCCTACTTGAGAGATAGGCTAATTTATACTTGCCTCTATATTTTTTAATTACAAATTGAATTATTGTCAATGTTGGTTATTGTTATTAAGTGTATTAGTTTTATCAGTTTCGAATAGATGGCGCTGTAAATTTGTTTGTTGATAAAAAACTGTAAGACCAACTGTTATAGATACCTCATAGATGGCGTCATATCTTAATTCTGAATTTCTTTTTCATAATAACTGAGTCAAAGCAGCGCATGGCCGGGTTGGCTAATGTATGTATATATTATTGCCCATTGCCTTTTTGCTTCGTTCAAGAGAAACGTGTGTAAAATGTTTACAGTTATATTTACATTTAATGAAACGAAAGTGCTATAGTTGTATAGGTTTCTAACGAAGTACGTTTGAAAAGTCTACGCATTGTTCTCTTTTCAATTGTTATGTCTGTTCATAATGTATGTAATGCGTATACTTAATACTCTTAAGATATATTTACGATGCAATTATAATTTATGGTCTCTGTCGAGTCAGTAGATTAAAACTTCTATTACCACAACGTTATTATCCATAGAAGTATTCTAAGAAATTCACAAAACGCTCTCAAACGAAAGGACGTTGTTCTGCTTTTCTATTATAGTTTACACTATGTCATAATCCTCACCTGAGTAAGTGCCACTAGAAATATTTAGAGCACGTATAATTTTAGCCAAATACCGAGATGAGTAACTCTGGGAACTATTAGTAATACCCGTAGTTTCACTGGCTAAAATAAACTGGTTCGGTGAGTGTTTATGTTTTTCTGATTAGAAACAATTCGAGAATTCAAGAGCCACAGACTCGTTCGTGGTAGTCGAATCGTTTGACCGGTGGAACATCAATCCTATATCCTTAGATTCAAACCCAGACATGAACCATATAATTTATTTAAATTCTAATAAATTTACTGATTTAAATTAATAACACTGTCAACTGATAGTGAAGGAAAAAACCATGAGGAAGCCTGAATCTAAGAAATGTCCTTGTAGTACCGCTGTACGCGGAACATAGAACTATGTATCTCTCAGAGTTTGAAATTGTAAATATATCATGATGTATACATGTCATGGTCTTACGCGGTAATCACGCCAATACCTTCCCTCGAAAAGATACCTATGGCTCTGCAGTGGGTCTCTTATAGGCTGATGATGAATATGAATTGATCTACGTTATTTTTGATTTTTTCGTTTCTTTATCCTTTTACTTTATGTTATTGCATTTTTATAAAGGTCTCCTCGGCAGCGACTCAAGCCTAGGTCCGTTCCCTCGGTGTGGAGCCCTTGAGTGCGCTGCTCGCGCGATACAGTGACACAAAAAATTTACATCACTGCTACAACACTACACGATCACCCCCACACACGTGCACGCCTATACGCTTACACATGGAAGTGGAAGGGTTTTTTTTTCCCTTAATGAACTGAAAAAACTCTAAGTTTCCGATAATAAAAATATATGGAGGGGTTGTTGAGACGTGTATGCTCGGTACACATATGCGTCTCAACAACTCAAACATATAACAACTCAAACATATATGAATAGTTAGCTAGGTTAGCTAAGTTAGGTCGCGAGTTTGCATGTAACAGGCAACAGCCAAGCCGAGGTGTGCCGTGCACCCTTGAGCTAGTTACTCAAATAAAATCGGCTGAGTGCCTTAAGCGCTCGCCTTAGTAGTTCGGTGAAACTGTTAAGACCTTGCTAGGTCAATAGCGTAGTAAGTTCGAAAAAAAAAAAAAATTTTATAAACAACCAGCTCGGAGAGTGAGAAAAGAGCTTAATAATAAAATAAGATAGTCAAGGTGGTGGTTGGGTGTGGGAATATGCATTGTTATGAGTGGAAGATGTCTTTGATTGCAAAAACACAAAATAAACTGATAATCAAATGTCCGTTATTTGATCCTGAAAAGTAATACTGTTAGTAGTAACCGAGATTTTATATTCATAAAATGTATAATATTCACGAATGTATCAGATATTTAACAAGCCTTGGTTCTTAATATAAAGATACTAGCCTCTGCCCGCAACTTCGTTCGCGTGGAATAGATACACTAACGCCAACACTAACACGCAGCAGTTCTCAAAATGAAAAAACATCCCGATTTTGAAACATTTTTCATCTGTGCTCCGCTCCTATTGATCTTAGCGTGATGATATATAGCCTATAACCATTCTCGATTAATGATCTATATAACTTTGTAAGAATCATTCAAATCGGACCAGTAGTTCCTGAGATTACCCCCTACAACGCCACAACATCACAACGTCACAAACTCACAAACTTTACCTCTTTATAATATTAGTATAGATTATTGAAAAAGGTCAGTATTGCGTTCATGATAGCGGCGAATGAGAGTAAATGTGTTTTTTCATATAGGAGGCAAACGAATAGGTGGATTACCTGATGTTAAGTGATCACCGCTGTCTAGACACTAGCAACACCAGGAGAGTTGCAAGTGCGTTACCAGCCTGTGTTGTGAGGGAAAGAGAGAGGGGAGATAGGTCTCCGGTACTCTCACTAACCGATCGAAACGCAACAATGCAAGCACTGTTACTTCACGTCGGTTTTCTGTGAGAGGGTGGTACCGCCTCGGGCGAGCCAACCCATTCACGCTGAAACCAATAATATCGTCAACGTGGCAGTACCACCTACGATGTCTCCATAGTCGACACTTTTTTGGGCTCTACTTTACCGTACTATATAAATGATTATAACCTTGTGAAGAATGCCCTTCATATTAACTTTTAACGCTAGATTGAAAATTTCCACTCATTAGTTTTATGCACATAGCGTAGATTATCCTCACATACGTGTACACGTCTTAAACTCTCACACTCCTTAAAAACAAGGCGGATTTTTTCCTTTTTTTTTTCGAAATGAAAACGCTGTTGACCTGGAAAGATCTTTTCAGTTTCATCGAATTATTGAGGCGAGCGCTTGGACGACTAACTCAAGGGTGCACGGCACACCTCGGCTTGGGCTGTCGTCTGTTTTGTGCAAAAATCGCGACCTATTTGAGCTAACCTAAGCTAAGCTATCTAGATATACGTATATGAGTTATTGAAACATGCATGTGTACCAAGCTCAACTCAACTCACTCAACAACTCCTATATGTATTTTGTGTCGGAAAAATTCTTCTAAACAATAAAGGATAGGATAGGATAGAGAAAAATAAGGGGAGAACTCTTAGTCGTTTATTTCTCTGAAAAAGAAAAACAGTGTGTAAGCGTGTAGGCGCGCACGTGTATATAGGTAATGTGTGTGATGTTGTAGCAGTGATGTAAGGTTTTGTGTCATTGTATCGCGTGAGCAGCGTACTCAAGGGCTCCACGCCGAGGGAACGGACCTAGGCTTGAACCGTTGCCAAGGGCGGCCTAATCTAGTGTGCGGGAGCGAAATTTATCCCCAGACCACGGCGGCGTGATCTGTGGTTACGCGGGCGAACAAGGCGGTTTTCTCAACGTTAAAGGAGACAAGAGCACAATTTGAACATTAGACAAATTGTAGAGTAACGCAAAGTTGAGCTTTGTGGATTATTGAAGGGCCTCTGACTACGTGAAATGGTAACGTTGGCGCGGTAGTGTGATAGGACTGTTTCTATATTCAGCTACCTAACGCTTAAAGTTGAAAATCTATTACCAAGCACACAGGTGAGTTTAACATCAGGTATGATTTTGGTCAAACACTACAATCAACAATGTTAAAGAAAAAACTACTTCACCAAGAGATGGCGGATATCGTAAAATATTATATACAGGTGGACCAGTTATTTTCATTACATATTCATTTCATTTGTTGAAGGAATATCGTTTGCATTTTTATTTGGATGTAATTTAAATTTAGACTTCTCGCTACCTCATTGTATTCAAGACATAGACTTTATTTTTGTAAATCGAAAAATCATTCAGTAATTGTATTAATTATAATTTGCATATTTACTATAATTTTCTAATACGCACCTCACACATTTTTAAATGAGTTATTGACCTATTGATTAAAGTGTCGTTCATTTTTGTTCTAAGTTGTGTAGAGTCAAAGAAAGATCGGTAACTCTAGTATAGTAGTAACTCGAGGTATTCAAGATCCGTTTCGGCTAATAAGTAAAAATAAGTAATTTTATAATGGTTATCTTAGTTCTTTTTTATCTGTATATATTTTACATAGAGTTATCGTTGTAAAGAAATAATCTATTTACTCCCATACCCTATCACTCATCACATAGGTAAACTTCTTTTATTCAGCATAGTCTTTCGTATGTCTACGCCGATTACCTGGACAGCTTTTTAAACTTTGTACCTATTCTTAAATATTTTATATAAAAGAATTGTGACCAATTACAACTATAAAAAAAATATTACTCCCGATAATATTCTTAATATATGAGCATTGATATATAAAAACTAAGATGACTGATGATGTTACACAGTCGGCACACAAAAATGAGTGCATAATTTTGGATGCACTCATTTTAAATAGGCTCGCGTCACTTGCGTCCTTGTAAAAACAATTTTAAAACATTCATGTGAGGGCGAATTTGCAAAATCATAAGTTTATTGCATAACTATAACCACGTATGTATATCGGGGAGTTTTGCAGCTGGTTTTGAGTGTTACTTTTATTCGAAACTGTGTCTTGGGATTTTTATGTATGTCAATGTATAAGGTTCTCAAAAACACACTATCAGAAATCTAGTTAGTTAATTAGAACCTTGCTTTATTTAATATTCGCTAAAGTTTTAGAGAATTTTCTTGGATGCAAACAAGATTTAACGACAACGCATACTTATCAGTGACGGATTTGTTTGCAAATATTTAACAAAATGATTCGTGAGCTCTACAGTAAAATTTCAAATTTATTATTTCCCATTATTTTTTATATGTAAATGAGTATGTATCATATAGCACTGAAGATGCATTTATACCCTTTGTAATTATGAAAATGTTTAGCATATAAAAAAAAAATATGATTAATTAATATGTTAAAAAATAATAAAAAGTGTACAGGAAATTATTATATGTTGCTATTTTTAAATTCTATTTAGTATATATTTTCAAATTAAATCTTGTAATTATCTATTATGCCAGAATGTAATTAGAAATATACTTACTCTGTGTGGGGCCTGTAACAAGCGATGAACAGCGGCTATCTGATACGATAGCGGTATTGTCGTGTTGAATGTGTGGTACAGAGGTCTCGGAGGTTCCCTCACGTTATACTCCATGAATGGATCCAGATCATTCAGGTATTGCACTCGGCAAACAAAGGAATCACCACCGATATCTCTCATTGTTCCGTTCACTCTATTGTTTTCATTCACTTTTAATAATTCAATCATTTTTTTTTATAATTATAATTTACAAAACTATTTATATAATCACAGTTCGAATTATCACATTTTACACTGAAAGTGATGATTAAAATTAGAAAAAAAAAAATCACGAGCCGGTAATTAAGTGTTAAATGCATTAATAAAAATGTAGATTTGGAAAATTTCGACCGATCATAAGCGTAGTCGCGAGGCTACTGTACTGAAGTCTGACATGTTTCACAGAGAGCGTTCGCTCGCTCCATCGCAGTCCGACGATAAGCGCGCGAGATGTTATCATTATTTTTTTTCTCTTTAATACGAAACGTAAGGATGTGGTTTTGAAATTACATATACTAACGAGCCAAATTTGATTATCGAATTTTTATTATAAACCGTTATATTATTACGGTAGAAGGTTTTTATTAATAAAGAAAACTGTATATTCAATAGTTTACAGTCAGATTCAAGGTTTAACGACATGACTTCTCATTCGATTGCAAATGTTATTTTATATAAAAATGTACACGTACGCAAATAAATGTGTACGTTTCTTAGATTTTACTGTAGAATGTGCAGTTTTAGCATTCTATTTTCAATTCTGAATGCAGCGGGTGTACTGATTCATAATGGTGTTGTATTTATAGAAAGAAGTGTTTCATAACCATGTCAGAAATGCTTTTTCATTGTTTTCTGAGAAAAATAATGACAGTTTGGAATATTATTTTGGTATCTAATAGAATAGTTTTTAATATATTATTTTTTATATTATAGAAGGCAAACGAACTAGTTGTTCATCTGATGCTAAGTGATCACCACCGTCGATTGACAATTTCCATAGACACTTGCAACACCAGGGGAGTTGCAAATATGTTGCCAGTCTGTGTTTAGAAGCCGGGGAATTTGGGAAGGTATGTTTTTTTCCGGCACTTTCACTGATCGGACGAAACGCAAAAATGCAAACACTGTTACTTCAACTCGGTGTTTTTGTGACAGTACCCCGGGCGAGCCGACCCATTAATGCTGAAACCAGTAATCGCTTTAGCGTGACTCTACCACCTTCTAATAATAAAATATTATTTTCTTCCTGTTATATTATATTTGCTTTTTAAATATTTTTTTGTAGGATTGGATGTTTATATTATTGTTTACATTGTACGACACGTATAAATTATAGAAAGTCATTTATTTTTCAAGGGTTTGAAGGAAATTGTAAGCCTGTAACTAACATGACCAACCATTATTCTGTACCTTTATAGGATATTTTTTGTGTCTACTGTAAACCTGATTAGGTCCCCCTCGGCAGCGGCTCAAGCCTAGGGCCGTTTCCTCGGCGTGGAGCCCTTGAGTACGCTGCTCGCGCGATATAGTGGCACAAAATCTTACATCACTGCGACAACATTACACATATCACCCTCACACACGTGCACGGATACACGCTTACACATGAAAGTGGAATGGTTTTATTTTTTTCCCTATCAAATTGAAATAATTTACAAAATTATCTGATACGAAATATATATAGGAGTTGTTGAGGTATGTATGCTTGGTACACATATGTTTCAACAACTCATATATGTATAAATAGTTAGCTTTTTTATATCAAAGGAGGCAAACGAACTGGTGGGTCACGTGATGTTAAGTGATCACCATCGTCCATAGACACTTGCGGCATCCGAGAAGTCGCAAGTGCGTTGCCAGCCTGTATATAGGAGAGGGGGAAGGGGAAGAAAAGGGAAAGGAGGAAAGAGGAAGAGAGGTGTGCCTCAGGCGCTCTCACTAATCGAACGAAACACAATAATGCAAGCATTGTTATTTCATGTCGGTTTTCTGTGAGAGGGGTGTTACTACCCCGGTCGAGTCGACCCATTCATGCTGAAATTAGTAATAGCTTCAGCGTGGCTCTACCACCTACAAGAGCTTAAGTTAGCTCAGATAGGTCATGAATCGCATGTATCAGGCAACAGCCCAAGTCGAGATGTGCCGTGCACCCTTGAGCTAGTTGTCAAATAAAATCGGTTGAGTGCCCTAAGCGCTCGCCTTTGTAGTCCGGTGAAGCTGTTAAGACCTTGCTAGGTCAATAGCGTAATCAGTTTGAAAAAAAAAAGTCTATTGTAGAAATTATAGTAACTAATCATAATTATCAGTTATTATTTAATTAAAGTGTATTTGTTCCGTCTATTTTTTAATTAGCATCGTCAGTATAAATAACAAAAGGGATTAAATAAAAGACAATTATATACTACAATGGACAACGCATCAAAATAAAATTGTTACGAAACTTGAAAAGCATTTGATATTGGAGGGATAGAAGAGACTTCTGTACAGTATTTTTAGAGACCGATTACTGTTAAATTAATTGTTAACAAACTTCTATCATGGACTGTGTAATAGAGCCAACATGACACATGTTTTTTAACTTTAAGATCTTATGATTCACTCAGAGCCACCGTGGGATTCACGAACAATGGAACCTTCATTAACTGTACATGAAATGATGCTAAAGGAAGTCTCACTGTCTCCAGTGAATTTAATGTTTTTAAACGCGCTTCTGCTTATGTGGCATATAAATATTTCGTTATATATGTATATAAATAAATGAAAATAAATTAGTCCATTATTATTCATTCACCCTTCAGTTTTCAAATGATTTTATTTATCTGTTTCATAAATATTGAGGAACTCTAATGTATAGAGAAAAAAAATACAAATATTTTTTTTGCTTCATGATTTGCTTGATCTATACCTATGTACTAGCTATATACCAGCCTCTGCCCGCGGCTATGTTCGCGTGGACATAGTTAATTTGGGCTAACTAATATGCAGCGAAAGCTCTGAAGAGGAAAAAACACCCCGATTTTTAAACATTCTTCATTGTTGCTCCGCTCCTATTGGTCTTAGCGTGATGATATATAGCCTATAACCATTTTCGATTAATGAGCTATATAACAATGAAAGAATTTTTCAAATCGGACCAGTCGTTCCTGAGATTACCCCCTACAACGTCACAAACTCACAAACTCTACCTCTTTATAATATTAGTATAGATAGATTTATACTAAAATATTCATACAATACAGACACTTATATGTTATATGTTACACATAAATATATATTTCTGTTTGAAGGTAAAGATTGTAACTCTTAAAGCTTTGATAAATCAGTCCACCATTTTCTCCTCTGTTTCTCAAACCATCTTTTGTTTATTTTTTTCTGTTTAGTTATTGACGAGCTTTAATGTTATTAAAGAAAAACAGTTTGGAAAACAATTCTTTTTCATCACAACTACGATTCGAAGTCTTTATTAATTATATTTATTAAAATTTGAATGACCGACACGGATATCAAATTACGAAATCTTTTGTCACACAAAACAATTTGGACGTATTAAGCAATTCGACCATATGTAATAATTGGTCGAACACAGGGATGTACGTTCGCAGGTGTTATCGATTATGCTCTTGCAACATTATTATATGTAACATTTCTTTCGGGTGATCACACGAGTGTTACGTAATGCTGTAACGAAATTAGCGTATGATGCGAATTTGTACTGTATGATTGTACCGTTCGAGTTCCTGAGAAATTCATACGGGAATGCTGTCGTTTGTAAACATTACATCTGTTGTAATGTCATCATAAAGGTGATTGTAAGAAATTGATATGCAATATGATATTAACATTACTCTAATTACAGCGGAAATGCTGACTGAAAATATACACAACTATATAGTTTTCTAACATAAAACAACGCACTTTCTTATTGTTTGTTATTATCTTACATTTCAAACTTAATATCACAAGGCAGAGTCAGCGTGGGCTCTGGAAGAAGTCATTGGATATGTACTTTTTAAGCTTATTCGTTTTTACTACGGCGGAAAAATAATCATTACCTAATTACTAAGAAAAATATGCAGACGAGGTCGATGGTAAAAGCTAGTATTTGCCTACATTTATATTAAGTATGAGTTATTGCTTCTATTGTGTTAAAATATACCCACTTTGAAAGTCAATTTCAATCTTGGTATATTGGACGAACCTGATAATAATATTAAATTATTTATCTATTTATAATATTTACTTTTAAAATATTTAATTTAGTGTTGGAGCATGCCGTGGCTGTCTCTAAATATGCCTACATTTATAATGAATGATAATAGTCCTACTTTTTATATATTTACTAGTGTATTGTCATGTTGACGACCCTAAAATAAATAAACCTGTTATTGTTACTAATACCTGTTGTTAATACAGTACTAACATAGATCAGATCAGATCTGAGATACAGATAATCTTCTATCATATATCAATGAAGCTAATTCAAAGGATTATTTATTTTAAGGATTCTTTTCAATCGTATATATATAGAGAACTTTACATTTATTTATAAATTGATTGTTATTTATCTGAAGAAAGTGTGGTCAACAAAAAAAAAAACATAACAGTCATATGGACTGCCTACAGAAGAGGATACCACATTCTAAAAATCACAAAAAATAAAACCGCCCCATATGAACCTCGAGTTATTTTCGTATTTAAATTTACATAAAAATAAAACTTTTTAAAACATTTCACATTCCATTAACGATCAGTAAAAACCTTCATTGTGAATCATGATAGCGAACGGCCTAGTTTCTCTATAAAATTTACTGATGAAGATACGTTATATATTGCATTTTCTATCGGTTCATTAAAATTTATATTGGGCAGTTAAACAAATTTATACGAATTAATTTACTAAAATATTAATTAATCACTCTATCACAATAATTAAACGTGCTTTATGTCTCGATAACTTATTTTCTGTCGTGTTCCAAGAGAAATCATTTAGAAGTCCGGTAAATATTGGCACTAATTCAATAGTCCTGGTAATAAACGACACGCCCGGCCCTCGGGAAATGTCGTTAGAATATGAGTCATTCTTACTCACTGGACTTAGGATTTGTGCCAAATAATTTTTCGGTATCGTGGGATAGCGTTATGCATCATATTAAGCTTCTAGGACTTCTTTATAATACATTATATGATATAAATTATGAGAAACTTTATGTACCAGGTGAAAGGTTAGACACACACTATTCTATGATATGATACTTCATGGTCATATTTAACACATAAAATAATAATAAATACTAATAGACAACTAAGAGAACCTGAGGCAAAATATTGTTCTAAGAATTTCAAAAGGGAGGATAATAAATTAAATAAAGCTAGGTTGAATGACCAGTGGTAAAAACTGCGAAAAGCGACCCGGAGTTAATAACATTCGATAATAAAACGGGAAATAAACTCTTTTGTTTGTTCAAACTTTGAAAAATTATACTTAGTTCGTTGGTTGTCGTCACTTTCCTTTCACCCGACGGCCATTGAAACAGTGTTTTATCATAGACGCTTAAAGGATTGACTATAATTTTTATATATATGTAGATAATTAGGTCAAATATTAAGCACCATTTTTTTATTAATTTAGAACGAGCGGCGAGTGCAGAGTGTCCTCTATAGATATAGCTACTGTTTAAGCATTCACCAGGTATATGAATAATAAGTGATCATATTATCTTATATCGTATCAGTGGTCGGAATCTACATATATATGTAAAATGAAAGTACGGACCTTTAAAGCTCAGTCACGTTAAAATTATCGAACATAGGGAACATAGAATAGAAAAATATTTCTTAGATAATGAATAACGCAGACGAAGTTACGGGTATCCGCTAGTTTTACTCATATAAAGTTAGATAAAAAACCATTTGTAGTATCCATTTGTGTAATGTTAAAAATGGCGATAGTGATAAGTACATATTACTAGGTGTAAATAATTCAAGAGGGGTGTTGTTACTTGTTCAACGGGTTTCTGCCTAATCTAGGTCTCAAGTTTCAACGTGTAGCAATAGATAACAGAACGAATATATTACTAAAATAGTTCCAGTATATGTGTGTATGAATTACAATTACCTTTATTCAAACGAATAAATTTAACATGATATATATTTATAATCTTTTAAATTAGTCAGATGTAACACTGTTATGTTTTATAGAATGTGAATTTAAAATTGCTAATACTAATTTAAAAATGAGTTTTTAAAATTAAATTCGAAATTTCTATTCTTTTACAATACGTATCATCATTCGCATGATTAAATATAGAATTTATACAGCTTTTAATTCGCATGTATAATAAGTTTAAAAAAAAGAAAGTGGTTCGATGGTCTCCTATTATAATGCCCAAACGAGACTATTTATTTTAAATAACAACCTAACGGAAAATCTTAACAACACAAATTACGATTTCAACAGGTTTATGCTTAAAAACTGCTTAAAATTAATTAACATATTTATATAACTATAGGTATATTTTTAAATTGTGGTGTTTGGAAAAAGATATAAGTTAACATAAATACCTAGCTGTTCGTGGCTCCGCTCGCGTAAAAATACTACCATATTTATATTTTTTTTGTTTAATTAAAATGTGTATATTATTACCTAAGATATATATATATATATATATATATATATATATATATATATATATGGCGACTGTTTTATATTTCTTATATTTGTATTTTTTAATACTGCTTAATACCTAGAGAACAGCTTAATGGTATAAGTCGAGATCAGTCTTTAATTTGTTGTTGAAAACATTGAACACTAATTCGTGCGCCACCCATTGTACTATTCACATTAACGCTCAGAACAACTGTACATACTTTAAGCTCAACCCGAACGAAGAATACGCAAACGAATAGAAGATAAACACACACAAATTAATTCCATATAATTAAAATAATAGATAATATATTTCTTTTTAAGTGTATCGTGCGCATTCAGCTGATGATTGGACAACTAATTGCAAATTATTATGTACTTACAACTTTCAAGGATTCACACAATTGATAGACGTAAAATTCGATGTTTCTGGAAAATTGTGTAACAATATAAATTAAATAAATATAAGAAGTGCCTTTGTTTCTATACTCTGATATTAGCTATTGATGCGGCATGAGGAAGGGCGTAACACGTTAATAGATGAGGCTATACTAGTTATTACTAGCTCGCCAATGCAACTGCCAAAACGAACCCGAATGTACTCGGAAAGAAATTTACAGCTTGAGTGGAAAATCGTTAGAAAAATTCCTATCGCCGTGTTATAATTTATCACAAAGTTTTCGTTCCCTGAAGGTTCCGGCTCATTGAAATATTCGAATCTGTGTTGATCGACAATTGATGTAGTTCTTTAACAATATATAATGAAACATAACATATTTTGTGTTAAAACCAGCTGTCGTGGGGGTCAACGATCCGAGAGCACGCGCCGTCAACCGCTCTGTTTCTACGATTCACCACGCCACTGATTGGGAACGTCGGTAAAAAAAGAATAACTCAAAAAGTAGATTCCGGACTGCAGTGTATCTCGATAATGAATTTTTAGGTTATGTAAGCGTACGATTCGCGATATCCATTTAAATGGATATAAAAGGTATTGCTCCCATTTGAGATAGCGATCTATTTCGTTTTGTGCAATTATGTTCTATTAAAGGAATTAACTCTTTTGTAATTTTGTATTGCACGATTTTTATTGTCGATTTTATCTTTGTGTGTGCAAATTTATTTGTGTACGCTCAATGTAAACATTGCGGACGATAGTTGCCGATCTAAATAATGAGATATGTGGGATTGCCTAATTATTTATTTAAAAGGTCAATTGCAAAATCTAATTTTGTATTAAGATATCAGTTTTTAGTCTTTCTTTGTGGTGTGGTGAAAACGTACACTCGGATTATAATAATTTGGAATTTTCTAGAATGTAAATAATGTTAATATTATTGTTCAGTTTACGTAACAATTATTATGCCTGCGTCTTATTTTAGCATTGTAGACCTGTCGGGATTATATTCCAGTGTGGTGTTAATTACAATTATGATACTGGAAAACTACAACCTTCGCTTTGCTGAGAATAAAAGGATATATTAAAGAGGTATAAATTAAATATTAAACAAAAAATTTGTAGAATATATCTGTAGAAGTAATTTTTACTTTATAATGAAATACTCAATATAACCGTGCTAAGTAAGATCCTTGTTTTTATAAATACGAAATTAACCTACATACGTAAGAAGGATTCATGTCAGTAAACCACCGGCCTTCATAGTTTATCTTGGCGGGCTCCACCGTGTCTGTAGCCGGCTAATACCTATCATTACAGTAAACCATAAGTAACCCATAGATCAGCGGTGTTTAGCTATAGTCGAGGTGCAGGAGAAAGTCAAGCCACTGGCGACTTACTACGTTTTTTTCTAAAGTTCCGTGGGTGAAACTGGTATGGAAACCTCATAAATCTCGAAGTTTATCGGTTGATCGTGTCTATTTGTCTATAATTAAATAGATTTCCTTATTTCACTAGAAAATACATAAACATGAACTTATATATACGAATACATTGATAGTTGTATTTTTTAATGAGTTTATTTCACTTATAATACTATTTGAATAGTATATTTTTAAAATATACAAACAAACAAATAAAATAGTGATCAGTCGTATCAAGGGTAGGGATAATAATAAGATAGAGGATTAATGTAGTTGTTTGGGTAGTATCGTCGTCATAGCGGTCGAAATATTTATTATTTTAGATATCGCCGCTACAGTAGTCAAGTCTTAAAATAATTTATAAATATCTATTGTACCTAAAAAATTAGAGGCTAGTCGTCGCAGATAATAATTATTTAATTTATTATTGGTTCCATTCGTTACTAATATTTACTATGGCATAATTGGTTTTAACTATAAGGAGCTTATAATAGTATAGAAATATTTAATTGGTAAATGTTATACAGATTATATAAGAGTATTGAAATAAAAGTCAGCAATTCGACAGTATAAGATTATAATAATATTCTTGACTATAATGTCATCAAATCTAGTCGATGACTCGGATTTGGCAAAGTAATTTGATTTAACATTTACGAAATAAGTATTTAGGTATTTAATTTATTTTTTGTTACAAAAAATATTTATAAATAATTGAGATTATTCATTCATTTATCGCATTAAAAATATCTTTGAATGAATACCGTTCATTTTATAATTAAACTAGCTTCTGCCCGCGACTACGTTCGCGTGATATATGTTGTAATTAGTCGTAACTGGCAGTACATTGAAAAAGCTAGTTTTAAATTATGTATTTTGTCAATTATATTTATTGTTTTGTCTAGTTTTCTGTATGTCAATAGTTTATGTATCTCTTCTATAATATATTAATATATTATTATGTATATTCTATAATATACAGAAATAATTGCAATTATTATTTTCATGTCCAATATACAACAATATAGCTACTTTGCGCGAACGCTAATACAGCTAAAAGCTAAAAGCTTTCAAAATGAAAAAAAAAACAACCGTGATGACTTATAGCCAATAAACTTCTTCGATAAATGAGTTGTCTAACACTGAATGAATTTTTCAAATCAGAACAGTAGTACCTGAGATTAGCATATTCAACCAAACAAACAAACCCTCCAGCTTTATAATATTAGTATAGATATGTATGTATGTGTACACTTACAAATATTTACGATTGCTATTAAATATAAGGATTTTCAATAAATATACTACAGATATTTCATTTAGCCGTTACTTAAATGCAAATCTCAAAGCCTATAGAGAGAAATAGAAATTTACGAAGAGTTGTCGCCGTCGGCGATCTCGCTTGGCATTATAATAATTATCCTAAACACGAACGGTTCTAGACAAGAAAATTACGGACACCGACGAAGATCTTGACAGTTATTATATTGGCAATATTGATTTATTTTGCAAAACGATTTTTAACCTATAATGGTAGAAACGAAATCGATGGAAACAAATCACTTGAATGTAACATCTCATACTACCTTTTTGTAGTTTTTTGATGTGAACCATCTATAGCGGCAGGTCAGAACGACTGTGTCGCCACGCTATATGATTTTGAATTTTTGTATATAATGAATATGAATATTTATTAAATATACAGTCATCCTTTCTTGGAAATAAATGTTAGTATTTTATTCTTAATTATGCCATAATTATTTTCTGTTTCTGTCATAAACTATTCAGTTATGCATATGACGTGTACAAAATAATTTTTGTTTATGTAACACACATAAACGTGTAAACGTGTAAACATAAAAACGTCTCGTGTTGGGTGCCTACGTCTTACGATCCATGAATTCATTTTGGGAAAATTACATTTCAGTAACATCAATATTACACTTATAAAAATATTACAGATTACAGACAGAACAGATTTAATAATCTTGTCTGGAATTAATGCTCTCGAGTGGACGTTTATAAAAATATACAATACTAGCCTCTGCCCACGAGTTCGTTCGCGTTGTCAAAAAGAAAAAAACATCCCGATTTTGAAACATTTTTCATCTGTGCTCCGCTTCTATTGGTCTTAGCGTGATGATATATAACCTATAACCATTCTCAATAAATTAGCTATATAAAACTGAAAGAATTATTCAAATCGGACCAGTAGTTCCTGAGGTTACCCCCTACAATGTCACAACATCACAACGTTACAAACTCACAAACTTTACCTCTTTATAATATTAGTATAGATATATCCTAATACGAAAAATACGAATGTGAGCTTGTTTGCTTGTTACATGTTCACGCCTAAACACATCAACTGATCACTATGACAATTTGCATACAATTCGTCAAGGCTGCAGAAAAGGACATGGGATACCTTTCAACTAGAAACAATCCTGAATTATAGGTCAGATTTATATTAACGCAGGCGAAACTACGGACAAAAACTAGTCTTATAAAATTATATTTTCTCTAAAAAAGAAAAAAACAAACATGAAATCTATTTTTAGGAGGCATACATGTACGAAACCTTGCTAAGCAATTACTACTTGAATTAGAAGTGATAAAAATAGATTAGTTATATGTTTAGTAACATATGTTATTATATTTTTTAATTGACTAAATGGTATGAAGCTGTGTGCGACCAAATAGACAGATAGTTTCTCATTTAACTCTTTGGAAATGAAAACGTAAATGAAGAAGTGACGGTATGAAACGGTCATGTTTGTGAATTATTACATAGTGTACACGCAAAAACAATACCTATTATTATCAGGTCAAGGTTTTTAATAATTGTAGCCTTTCTCTTTTATCGTTTTTTAACTGTCCAACACATATATTCGTAATAACTGTGTCGATGGAGAATGTTCAATGACCATTCGTAAGGTCGTGATGTTCGGGGCGACCTGGCGATTTGAACTTTGCAGTTGAGTCGTGCATGATCTGATCACGACTATTGTATAGTTTGTAAATAATGTAAGTACTGTCGCACGATGAAGTGATTTCTTAGTCTATACGAGTGGCTGCACGTCGAATGGTTAAGCCAAGCGAGACAATACTCTGCAGAAACGAATTAGGCTACTGATAAATATATTTGGGTAAAATGCACCCGCATTTGAGTTCAATTCTCCTATAGATTTATACTAATATTATAAAGAGGTATAGTTTGTGAGTTTGTGAAGTTGTAGAGGGTAATCTCAGGAACTACTGGTCCGATTTGAAAAATTCTTTCGGTGCTATATATAGCTCATTTATCGAGAATGGTTATATGCTTATCATCGCGCTAAGACCAATAGTAGCGGAGCACCAATGAAGAATGTTTAAAAATCGGGGTTTATTTGTTCTTGAGAGCTTCCGCTGCGTCTTAGTGTTAACTCAAAGTAACTATTCCACACGAGCGAAGTCGCGGGCAGAGGCTAGTTTTAGATAATTTTGTTTTGTCTATCACAGCATACTATGATACTTGTTATAATGTTTTCATAAATTCTTTTTTTTATATCATAGGAGGCAAACGAACAGGTGGCTCACCTGATGTTAAGTGATCACCACCGTCCATAGACACTTGCAACACCAGGGGAGTCGCAGTATTTGGGTGGGGGGAAGAAGGAAAGAGAAGAGGTGGGCCTCTTGCGTTCTCACTGACCGAACGAAACGCAATAATGCAACCACTGTTACATCACGTCGGTTTTCTGTGAGGGGGTGGTACTACTCCAGACGAGCCGACCCATTCATGCTAAAGCCAGTAATAGCTTCAGCGTGGCTCTAGCACCTACGGCATACCTTTTAGCATTACAGATTCCAAAATTTACATTTGTATGAATTTATTAAAACAAGATGGCTATATTATTCTTGCATGTCAACTAGTGGCTTGTCGTGATGATAGTAAAACTTAAAATAGGATTTTATATCTATGATACTGTATGAAGTTATATGCGGCAGCAGAAGTTAGTAGGGGAACTCGAGCGAGGATTTTGGGATTTACTCTAGTGGGATCTTTCACTCTATCAGACCAATGAATAAGTGATATTTAAAAAACACTTTCATGAAAATAATTATTTATACTTATTTTAAAGTTTAAGAATACAGTGTTGAAACCGAAGAAACCTAATAGAACGTACTTTTATTGAGGTCAAAGTATTATTGCTAAAAGTTTAGCCGTGAGAATTTAATTATGCTACTTATAACAAAATCGATGCATATATACGATATGCGCAATTTTATGCAAATTACATGTGAAACGCAAACGGTGAGTGGAAATGGTCTGAAAATGAATTAATTATTTATGATTACACGAATCAGTATTGCGTTTGAAGCTGTCTCGTCTGGTCTAGAAGGCGACTATGAAAATCACGAATTAATATTACGTTGGACTTTGAATTACTTGTTATAGCGAGAGAGCCTATTCACTCGTCAGTACAGATTGAATGATTGCATTATTTGATTGAATGACTGGACTGTGGAATATAATTTTCAGGAATGTACAAAAAAATCATAGGAAAAATTAAGGATACTAATGTATTAACGGCACCGTTGTGCGCTCGCCGACCGCTGCTGCGACCGGCTCGCGCTGTCGTTGTTTCACTATTCTAACTTAACCTAACCGAACCACGACAGGAAAATTAAGAAAAATAAATCGGTTAGGTTAGGTTAGATTTTTTTTTAACTTTATTTTTGGCAATTAATCTTTCAGATTATTACTGCCATCGTCACGTAGTCGATAATATTATAAGCGCCGTGCAATCACTTCAATATTGCGTCGTGTGAGTCAATATTCTAACAAGATGGTGGATCCCTTGTTAGAACCTGGTAGGGAGTTTTTGTGGCATCTCAGAATTTCATGCTCCGTGGTATTATTTTCTATTCACTTCACTTATGCACAATAAACTAACTAGATTACGTAAAACTCCACCAAATTTACAAAATGTAGAGTCCAATAACACAAGATTATGAATAAAATATAAAACCCACTACATGACAGACTAAAATCCCGCCAAAAACTCCTAGGTTAGACTTGCGAAAACAAAACGTGAGCCGGCCGCGGCAATAGTGGTGGTGTTATGTCCCTATCAAATTTAGTTACAATTTGAATAACACTGATTCTTTAAAAAAAATATTGCTATGTACCGATAGGATATGAAGGCTATATTATTTGTGAGTATTATGAGATGACCTTTTTTTTATTTTAACCTTTTGGTACCTCCCCAACCTCTGCACTGCCTGACGGGCCTTCACAGCGTCATCGGTCTTTCAGAGCATTCCATTCGGCCGAATGGCAATAACTTCAAGGGTGTGAGAGTGGTTGAACCTTGGCCTATGCTTTTATAATTAACCTTTGGATATAACGCGAATCGAACTAAAGTAATCATATGAGGTAAAGAGTGGAGTGCAGTGTAGTATGTTCAGGGATCTAATGAATTCGGTTTTGCAGCATCTCGTTAGCTGCATGCTTGATAGTTTCACTCTGGCGGATGGTACCTAAGTTTGAAATGCTGCCGAGAGAGGCCACGGCAGGTGTATGGAAGCGTAAATGAGTGCTTGACAATGACGGCGTGATTGGTGGATTCGCGTGCGTGGGTGCTAACGCTCTGTTTAAAGAGTCGTTGCTGTACAAATCGTTCGTTGCCCTTATATCGTTGGATGGATCGGTAACAATGTTTCGTAATCGTTTCTTTGGGATACTTCCCGTTGTGGATTTAGTTCGCGGTCTTCACCAACGGGTTGGACTTGGTATACGCAGGGATAGAAGCCCTAGCAACTGTGTGCGCTTCCTGTAGGGTAACGCGGACCAATTTGAAAACCTGTAATTGTTGAGGGGAAATAGAGGTTAGTCAAAATTTATAGCCTATGTGTTGATTAAGGTATCTCGGATACTAAAATCATTCTAACACACTTGATAGAATGATTAATTCGAGTGAGATAATGTTAATAAAATAATATTTCCTTAATTTTGCAACTGCTTAATTGTTAAGACACCAAATAAACATATTTACTTAAATTATTTAAAAAAACAGATTATGTATAGTCAATTTAAGAAATCGTGATCTAGTTTGTTGTATCAAGGTTAGTCAGCGTATTTCTTCACGCAATATGTATTACAAATATTTATCGTACAATCTTATCATATTTTTTGTTATAAAGTAGAACTTGTATTTATTCGTTTTAAAAGGAATGTATAGAAATGTTTTATAGTGAATTAAATGATTAAAAAATATGAATAGTACTTAGTCATTAACCATTAACTTGAATATAACTTTTCATCAGTGATAAAAAAATTAAATTCATTCAGTAGTTTAGAGCATTACCTCCAACAAATAAACTCATTGCCTCTACCTTATTATAACAGTAGTGTAGACCAGTGGCACTCAATCACCATGTTGTGTCACATTCGTATCTCGCTAGCACCTATCGTGTGTGTACGAGATTTACAAACTCTCGCTTTCGTTCACTTTATACTATCAAAAGCTTTACATGTATGTATGTAAGGGTGTCGCGAATTTGTAAAGAGTGTATAAGTGCCTCGCTGAGTAAAAAAGTTTGAGAACCGCTGCTGTACAGTATACATACTCAACTATAACCGTTAACGTGCGTTTGACGTTTCGGCGTTGAATCTGACAGCTTTCATTATTTTGACAACCGACACATTACAGCACCATTATAGACTGTAATATATTGTAATTTTAAATACAGTTGCGTAATAGCGCGCATGGGCATCGTTGTCAGAGAGCGTGGCAAAGTTGAGCAATACGCGAAATTCCAACTCCGCTACATATAATGAGTTACATGACAATAGTGGCAACATGATATCGATCGTTAACACTGTTCTTAATTTCATAATTTAACAAAAATTGAATATCAAAATACGATATTAACGAGGCCAAGAAATTATTTGCTAAAAGCTTGTCCCTCTTTCCTGATTGCTATTAAATTTGCTTGCAGATAAAAATATGAGGTAATAGAACTAATACCTAATCTACAATACTTTACTAAAACACGGAAAGCAACTGGAATTTCAATGATACATCGACAGATATTATCGACATTGAAATCGATATGAAAAAAAAAAAACCGTATCGATACAGGAAATTTAAATATCGAAAGATATCACAAATTTTAAATTCAACTTCACTGTTATTTATTTGGATTTAATTTCATTTAAATGGAATTTGTGCATGCTTAAGTTGACTCGATATTATATAACCCGTATGTATAGCTAAATCTATGTTCGCGCAACTATATTCAGAGTGGTCATAAAATTTGGTGAGGTCAATAATTATATTAGATGCACAAAAATTGGACAACAATAAATCAATGAATATTGAATAGTCTTACAAAAATTAAATTATCATGAAATACATTACAAATATCTAAAATTTACAGTATAATCTAATCTATCTAATTACCTTTAAACGAGCAATTCTTGTATACTTTTATATTGTTATATATTCAGAATCTCGGAAACGGTGTCTGCTATTTCTGTGAAACTTAATGTGTAGGTTGTTTCGGGGACGATAAATCAATCTAACTAGATTTCATTCTTAGAAAACTTTTTTATCTGAATTTTCAGGCAATGAAAAAATATAGCTAAAATATAAAGGTAATTTTCGCCCACCGCTGTCAAAACAAAATTGGCTCAGACGGAAATCGGTTGTTCCCAAAATCCGTCTAACCCCTGTCCGAATCCTAGTAACAACAGAGATACCTTTTCATTTTTATTCTTTGGTACCAAAATGCTATTTTTGTGAGGCAGACCTTACAGTTTATTTTAATTTAAAAATGTTTTTAAAGGACCAAACAGGCTCGGGTACTAAGAATAATGAATGCATTAAAAAGTTTTTATTGAAATCCAAAGTGGCATTTATTAGAACAACAGTCCTAATAATTTGTTGAAGTTAGTAATAAAAAATTGTTCCTCTCTAAAGTAAAAAAAAATACTAACTGAGTGAACAATAATAAACAAGAGTTATGGCCAAGTTACTAGTGTCTTGTAATTATAATTAGCATAAAAACAAACGAAAAAGCGTAACAAATCAAAATACGAGTATATATGGATTGTTGAATAATGTTGACGATATTGGCTACCGCATAACTTTCTGACTTCGTTTTTGTATACGAAGCATCTTTGTTATGTCGTAACTGTAAAGTAGTCTCATTGAAAATATTTACATTCTGAGATATTCGAATGTCTCTTATCCGTTTAGTATTCCTGTATTTTACTATATGTGAAAAGGATGCCTACGCTTAACAGCGAGGTAAACAAAATTTAGGAAAAAAGCAGATAGTTTGTGACATAAATACAAAATTATTTAATTTATAATTTACTTAACTGACTTTGTGCTATGCAATAACCGTGGATTTTTTTTTCTTATGAGTTTAATTTACGTTTGACCACAATCCCATTTGTTGTTAATTAACGAAGTCGAGAGATAGTGTTATTCACATACAAGACCAAGACAAGATTTAGTCCAGTCTTCGAATTAGTCTCGCGTCAATACACATGGTCTTGATCTCGCTCTTGCAAGAAGATTCTCGCAAGTCTTGCAGTAACCCAATAAGCTATCGTTATTTATTGTAATATGGAAATGCAAGAACAATAAGACCTATTTCGGGCAACACTATCGAGTATGGGCTGACTCTCAAGATACCTACGGATTTGCGACAGATTTCCAACTACATTTGTTCCTTCATCGAAAGTCCTGGTTTATTATAATTAGTAAAATTTGAAGCTGCGTCTATGAGAACAGTATTCACAAAGGCTTCCGCGGAACCTATTATATCAGTGACATTTGCCTATCTATTGTAAATTAAGACTTTTGTATATGATTGTACCAGGATTTAGGGTTTAATATTACAATTTATTTTCGACAAATTGTACTCTGACTCTGCACATGGGCGTATTTTTAGTTTTTTTTGTGTGTAAAAACAACTCTGACGTCATCAAAATCAATACCTTCTTATCAAACTCAAATTAAGAAACCTTGATTATGGATTACCACAAGTCATCTGTACAACTTTTAAAACGTGTTTATAAGAACTTTTGTAAACATTAAATAATTGTACTTTTTTATAATGCGCAATAATCCTTTAACGATCACTTAATATAATGTAATGTAATAATGATTACTTATAGCATAATATACATAACTAGCTGATATCTGTGACTTCGTCTGTGTTTTTTATTATCTTAATAATTCTCGTTATTTTATGTAGAGAGTGAAAGAATTGATGGTAAAACTATATATTGCATATAAACATTCTTTATAAAAGAAAACATTTATTTCTCTTCTCCTGCGCATGCGCAATACACCGCTTACCCGTAATACTTATACTATTCGTAATTTTTTTAAACTTCATATCATAAAAAGATATTGTGATATATTTTGTGTCCAAGAACTAAAAATAAAAAATGGTTATACAGATTTTGATTTATTATATGATAAATTCTGTTCTAACGTGAATGACCTACGTTACATTCAATTATATTAATTCCAATATCTTAGTACCAATTGGAGCATCTTCAGATGTAATTTCACGTCTCAAATTATAATCCTGTAGTTTGGATCTCGTTGCATAATTCGAGCATGCACTATTTACCATCATTCTATTGTTAACTTACGGCGCGCCTTAGTGTCTTCAACAGATAATATATATGACCGTTTAGTGAACAAACTCGTTATTGAAAAATACTATATTTACTACAAAGGTTTATGTTTTGTGTATAAGGTATTGACTTCATCGTATGACTAGCCTCTGCCCGCGACTTCGTTCGTGTGGAATAGATACACTAACACTAACACGCAGCAGTTCTCAAAAGGAAAAAATATCGCGATTTTGAAACATTTTTCACCTGTGCTCCGCTCCTATTGGTCTTACCGTGATGATATATAGCCTATAACCATTCTCGATGAATGAGCTATATAATACTGAAAGAATTTTTCAAATCGGACCAGTAGTTCCTGAGATTACCCTCTATAACGTCACAACGTCACAACATCACAAACTCACTAACTTTACCTCTTTATAATATTAGAATAGATTAGACTCAGTTGATGTTAATATGATAATCTATACCTATACTAAGAATGCAAATCTAATGTGTCTGTACTTATTAAATTGTTGTTAAAATATTATAAATGAGCTATATAACATTGAAAGAATTTTTCAAATCGGACCAGTAGTTCCTGAGATTACCCCTACAAAGTCACAAACTCGCAAGCTTTATCTCTTTGTAATATTAGTATAGATTTTGTTTAGATTTCTCACTTCCCAACTCGATCGATTACATTTTATTTATAAATTCGAAACGTAATCGCTTCACATTCGTATATAACTCAATATGCTTTGTTGAATTTGTTTAGAGTTCAATGTTCAGAACAAATACTGAGTAAAACCTAGTCCAAACGATAATTTGTAATGGTGCTTATTTTAAGCTGTTAGTTTACCCGTAACAATATCACATTCGTACAAATATTATGTGGGTATCGTGTATCGAATGCAGAACCGTGATCTTGAATCGATCGATTCGTAACGTGGCGTGAAATAAATTATTTTTGAATTCCTGTTCGTAAATATTGTTTGAAACAATTGAAAACATACCGAGAAGGTATTATGTATCTTGTTGTTACAGAATTAATAATATGATTACATACTATGTATTGTTTCTTAGATTACATAGCTCATATAATTATGAAAATAAACTTAATTCAGTAACAAAAATATCCTTTGTTTGATGACTGTATATAATAAGTAATACAAAATATATTAAATATTAAGTTTTCGTAATTTAAGTTGCGTTTCTACTGGCCCTTTATCATCTATTCAGTTATATTATGTAATAAATATAAATATATACAAAAATAGTAACGAATATCAATACTTTAAGACTTTATTTAAGGGAGGAGAATTGACTAAGACAGTTCGAGAATAGGTTTTTTACGATTTTATTATGTAATCTATCGGCTTTTTCCTAATTAATTTATCCAACTTAAGTAAAATCGTCATAATATACTAGGTGAATGTTTAAAAGTTCCATATCCTTCAATCCTGTGGTAGTTCATGGTCACATTTAACATATAAAATAATAATATCAAAACAAATACTAATAAATAACAAAGAGAACCTTAGTTAAAGTTTGTTCTAAAACTCTAAAATTATGGTATCGATACTTTTAAATGTAAAAAATCAGGCATAGGTTGAATCAATGATCAATAAACAACGTTAAAGGAACCCTTTTCAAAGTTAATTTTTACGTAAATGCTTATCGTGGAAACACCGAACGGTCAAACAATGGGAACTTGGGCGCGAGCCGAAGAGTCGGACGTGGGCGGGACTATGTCACACGGCGTGATTCATTGCTTTCCTTATAATTACACGAGTTCGTTTTTGAGTAAATCACTTGTTTTAGAGTGTTTATCATTTTTAAGTCGTTCAGATAATTAAGTCGATATTATGCTCCTATTTTTTATTGATTTAGATCGAGAATAGACTAATGATTATCCTCTAAAAATATTGCTGGTGACTAACTAGTCGCGCTGTATATGGTATTCCTCTTTATTAATCATACTATTTATATATACACATACACATATATGATTCCTACTTTTTCTATGAAAACTTTCTCTGTCTTCCTCTATGCTTATATGTGATTACCTTCATACTTGTATTTATTAACTTTTCTGTCTTTGATGATGCTATTTTTATAAATCTTCTATCATCATTAACAATCATATATATTCTAGCTGTACCACAAATTAACACTCCCATCTCCGCTATATGTAAGTTCATCTGTCTTTCTAGGTTATACCCACCAGGAGTATTCATAACATTTATATAACTCTCTCTCTTCTGTTTTAGAGAGGGCATCACGAGTGTTTCCTATAACAATCACACTGTAACCTATCCTGTTGTATAGTAATTAACTCTTACAAATATGTTGCATGAAAGCAGAAATGAATATCAAACATTGATGACTACACTTTGCAATTTATGCATAGTTTCTGTGACTCGCAGCTGAGACGCTTCTAGCATAGTGATGGCTCAATCGGTATTTCAAATCGTACTTTCATTGCGGCTGGCGGTGTATCTCCAACCGAACTTGGGACTTCCGCTACAAGTGACGTTACTACGCCATTTTGAATCATGATGTAATAAACTTGCGACTGTTTAAAATTTTAACAGGCTTACGTATTAGGAAGTAACGTTTCGGAATTTATCACGATCTTTCGCTAAAATATTTATGTTGTTAACCTTTTGTTTACATGATTTGATATATTGTTGTATGATTACGTCATTTTGTTTGAACATAATTTTATTTTGTTTGCGTTTATGACGTGTTCAATATCAGATAATTTAAACATAAAAATATGCAAATGCATCTGAATAGAGTTACGATATACGTTTATGATTTGTAAACTCGATGTCAAATGGTTACACCAGTGAAATGGCAATTATATTCATCCTGGGTTGTATTCTATGATTTCAAATATCATTATGTTAATTACTTTAGAATCGGAACGAAATATTAAGCAGAACATTAAGTACTGACCGGATTAATCTATAACTCGATACAATTACTAATTTCAATTAATTGCAGACTAGCCTCTGCCCGCGACTTCGTTTGCGTAGAATAGATAAGCAAACACTAATAAGCAGCGGAAAATATTAAGAGGAAAAAAGAAAACGATTGTTAAACACTCTTCATTGGCGCTCCGCCCCTATTGGTCTTAGCATGAATATATATAGCCTATACCGGTCCTCGATAAATAAGCTATATAACGCTGAAAAAATTTTTCAAATCGGACCAGTAGTTCCTGAGATTACCCCCTACAACTTCACAAACTCACAAACTCTACCTCTTTATAATATTAGTATAGAAGTAAAGATGAGGTAGGCCCAGTGTTTTTTCTAAGCCTCTCAAGTGAGTGTTGTCAAGTTGAAGTTTGTCGAGGGAGAATGAATTTATCCATCATTAGAAATATTATTTTGAATGTAACTGTAAATTTCAATGCTTATATAAAACGCTCTGATGACGTTACCTCCATAATATAATGTTTACATAATTGCAACCTGCCAGTCTTTTTGATCGTGTGTTTATTTCTAATTTTAACGTTTACTGTTTGGATTGTGATTATATCCGCTTTTATATGTGTAATAATTAAATATTTATTCAATATACATAAGTGTGTTAGGTTATTGGTCGTTCTATTGAAGAGGGCGCAACGTAGGGGAAATGTGGTGACCTTGAATCTACAAGGTTTCATATTGATTAGTTATCGATTTTAAGTTATTCCTTTACCTTAGTTAATGAAATTCTATTGAATTTTGTAAACCTGTAGGGTGTATTAGGAAATAAATAAGCAAAGCAATGCTTTATCTCGTAATAAATATTAGACTTTGGTATTTCTCCTTATTGTAACGTTGAATCATTTAAATAGATATACGCTAGCTTCCTGTGTTATAAGTGAAGGTTTTTAAGCTATTGCATAGCTTCTATCGCGGGCCTTGAGCGTGGAGACCGAATCCAAAAATTCTGTAACGAAAAAACCTTACAACCTAACTCTGCTTACCATGTAGCTCGGTCGAGCGTTTGCTTAAAGTAAATATGATACGACTGTACAATGCTCGCACGGATCGAGACGAGGTGCTCCGAAATCGGACGAATGCGTGATCAGCTGTTTGTGAGAAAGTATACTGGTGTATGGGTATCTATCATCTATGTACAACAGTGAATATCTGTACTCGTATAATTTGTGTATAAAGTGTTTTCCTGAATAAACTACATGTATTGTAAGATAATAAAAATATTAACTTCTCATTTATTTAATAAAAGAAAAAAAAATGTTTTCTTATCGGTCACCACGCTCAAAAAGTGTAACTTGAATTAATATCAAAGAAAAAAAAAACAAAGGAAAAAAATACTGCATAAATAAAATAAATAAATAGTTATATTGCATAAAAAATGCTATACCGCAGCAGTCCCCGAGTGCCACACGTTTTTTTTTTTATTAATATAGTATATGTGATTGTTTGACAGTACAAGATAAATACTTTTTAGATATTGATTTATACTAACGCGTAACGTTACAAAACCCTGTTCCTGGTTTTATCTGAACAGTGTTAGCTCTATATATAATCTGGCTTTATATTAATCATCCCATTTCCAATTGTAGGTGGTAAAACCGCGCTGAAGCTATTACTGGTTTCAGCATAAATGGGTCAGCTGGTCCGGGGTAGTGCCATCCTCTCAGAAAAAACCGACGTGAAGTAACAGTGCTTGCATTGTTGCATTTCTTTCGGTCAGTAACAGTGCCGGAGGCCCACCTACCATCCCCTCTCCCCCGTCCACCCCTCACTCTTCCCCTTACCATCTTTACGGCTGGCAATGCACTTGCGAGTTGCTAGTGTCTATGAACAGTGGTGATGACTTAACATCTGGCGATCCGCATGTTCATATGCCTCCTATGCTATAAAAAAGACGCATCAACAACAGACAGACGGATCAACTACTATTCATTGCACTATATCTTCACTATATATGTTATGTAAAAAATCATGCGATTTTGCTAATATTTAGTATATAGCTTACTTTTATGCCGGTGAGTCCTTTTTCTCAATGTATGCATTTGGTTCTGCACGGTATCCAAGATCTTAATATTTAACATCATTTAACAAGGAATTAATTATTATGTAATGGATTAGATTCTACCATTGGTGTTGGTTTCGTTGAGGGGTTCTGAATCCGGGTTCTGTGGGGTTGGTTGTATGCCCGATGCGGTACGTATTTCAAAACTATATCCGAAGTCATGCAAGGAATACTAATGTTGTTATATGCAGTTCATAGTGTAGTCGTGAGTAACTTTCCCTTAGGGTTTTGTTTTGTATAACATAATATGAATTGTTACCTATATTGCTCATTGTATAATCTAAACGCGTGTGTTCTTGCGGTATATTTTATCTTTCAATTAAATGTAATAGTAGTCTAAAGTGAATCTGGTTTCATATGGGTTAGCATTCTCGTGCTTTATTAAGGATATTAATTTTTGCTCAGGTTTTAATCTTAAAAGAAGTATCTTCAAACATGCTATTTAAAATATTGATTTACTGTCTTAAAACATACTTATAAAGGTCCCTTAAAGATTGGAGAGAACTTTTGGACAGAATATTTTTATTTAAATTAGTAAATAGCATCTTGGATGTGCCACTACTTTTATCATAAGTTAGTATCACGTTACCTTCTCGAATACCGCGATCAGGGAAATACAAACTATGTTGTGAAAAACGATCTCGCACGAATCTGGGTCATTTCTCTCCGTTAAATAGAATTATGAGACTTTATAACCTTGCATCTGATATTTTCTTCGAAACCATTACCACTATCAAGAAATCATATGCTCTTAGTGATTAAAAAGTGAAACTGATTACGATTTTCAATGTATACTTTTCACTTATTCTTTTTTAATAATTTTAACGACTTAATATTATATAATTTTCTCAATGCTTTATGGGTTCATTTACAATTATTTTACATCATACTGTTTTCTTAACTTCTTAAATATTTAAATTACATTACTGACTAATAATGTTTGATATGCATGCTTTTGTTGCCTGTAAGTAGGGTCTCATATCTACCTATAACGTTGAACTGTACACTTTATTTTAATAACGATGTATTGATATTGTCTCTGTTGGTAACCTAAATAAATAATGTTCACAACTGAAAACCCTAAATAATACAACTTCGTTTAAAGTATATTGGACTCTAATTAAATGAAATTAAATATCATAAACCACTAGCAATTAAATAAAAGAGTAACATTCACAAATCTATGCTAATTATAAAACTGGAGTGTTTGTTTCTTTCATTGAACGTGTTAATCGGAGGAACTAGTAGTTCGATTTGAACAATTCTGTCAATGTTAGATAGCTCATTTATCGAGGATCTATATATAATTACGCTAAACTCATATAGGAGCGGATAATCAATAAAGATTTTATCAAAATCGGGATATCTTCCTTTTAAGAGTTACCGTTGCGTGTTAAAGTAGTCTGGTGAAGCTGTAAAATCGTTGCAAGGCCAATAGCGTATTTAGTCAGTTCGAAAAAAAAGCGTGTTAACGTTAGCACAAAGAAACTTATCCACGCCGAAAAAGTGACGGGAACAGCTAGTGAATTATATGATTTTTGAAAAGTCGTTTAACATATTTAAGTAAACGTTGCTGTATAAGATAACACTAACATGAATTACAATTTAATTTAATAACGTAACAATTTAAAATCTGTGGGCTAAGATATAAATTCATAATTTGATTTAATAAAGAAATATATCCTCATGGCGGTAATGAAGAAATAGTTAAAGTCAGTTATAACTCTCTAACACAGTGTTTCTTTAAGCAATTCCTCTTTATCTTCAAAACTTTTATATGCACTCTTGTAGTGAATTATATTTTATGAAATACAGAGAATTTTGAATAGATAACTTAATATCAGCAAATCAAAATTACAATACAGCCCCAAATGAACCATTCTCGTATGAATAAGTTCCTAGGCATCAGCTGATGATATAATAAATGAAATAATTAATGGTACGTCACTGGATATGATTATCTAGAAGCGTACCTAGAAGTCTAACAAGATTGGCCGTGACTTTATTTCTGAGTTCTTCGTAGTGTATGGTGCAAGAGATGAACGGTCGTGATATTTGATAAAAATAAAAGTTACAAAATTTGGAGTTGTTGGCAGGGTTTTAGTCTGTCGTGTAGTGGATTTTATATTTTTTCATACTCCTGTGTTATTGGACTCTATATTTTGTAAATTTGGTGGTGTTTTACGTAATATAGTTAGTTTATTGTGCATAAGTGAAGTGAATAAAAAAATTGGTTGCCTGTAAAGTCGGTATACGGGCGAAAGTTTTACGTGACAACGACTTTGAGTGGTAAAATAATTTTCGTATAGTAGTCTCTCTCGCTCTTAGGCGGGCTAACCATGCCCGAGTGGAAGGGACGCGTGCCTCTCACTCGCTCTCATTGTGAGCGCATAACGTGAGCGGAGCGTAACGCAGTTTCTTGAAGTGTCACCCGGCAAACCAATTTATAAGACGTTGTCACGTCAAAATAATACCACGGACCATGAAATTCTGAGATGACACAAAAACTCCCTGGAGAGTCTAACAAGAGAGCCACCATCTTGTTAGAATATTGAAATAATCACACGACGCTTGTAACATTATTAACTACACGACAATGGCAGTAATAATCTGAGAGATTGGTTGCCAAAAATAAGGAAAAAAGAAGTTACAAAATTTTTATTTACATTGCTTTACTAATTCGAAATTAAAGTACGAAGTGCAAAGGTGACACAATAGTACTGTTTTCGAACAATATCGTTGGATGAAGCTATAAAGATTTAACCAGGAAACACAAAATCTGATTTGGTAACTTAAAATCGGTTAATAGTTGCATAGAGTATTAGAGTAAAAATAATACAATTCCATTACAACACTTGTATAGCCATCACGAGTTTTTTTTTCACGAAACTTTAAGTAGCTATCTTTGAATGACACTATAAGTGTTAAGTAAAAATTTGAATATTGAATACGAGTAACTTTTTTTTCGGTACGCTTTTATTACAACGAACATGTCAGACCCAATGTGCCCTATTATTTCGTGGTTCTTCAGTAGAATCGCTAGTAAGACGTAGATTCAGAGCAAGAGTTTTGCTAGAAGACTGAGACAAATACCTATAATTTGGCTATAAGAGTAACCAGAAATTCAAGATGATAATAGCGGCAGTACATATTCTGTATATGTGTCTTCCAATTAATATCCAATGGCCAGTCAGATGAACTGTATAAAAGTTGATGTGTTACAGCGCCATCTACTGGTGGATTACAGTAAAATGAACAACGTAAAACCTTACCTCTTGAAAAAGCGGTATTAGAGTTTGTAAGTGTTATATACATACCGATGTCCATATTCTGTATATATATAATATTTATACAATATATTAAAATGATTGTAGGTATATAGAGACATAATGTATCAGTATGTCTTATAATAGTTTTTGCTCGTGGCTTTGCTCGTGAAATGTAGATTTTAAAAATAAAATACAACCTATATTACTTCTTGATAATGTACCGTCCTCTTCTTACTATATAATAGACTAGCCTCTACCGACGACCTCGTCCGCGTGGAATAGTTACATCGAGCTAACGCTAACACGTAGCGGAAGCTCTTAAGAGGAAAAAATACCTCGATTTTAAACATTCTTCATTGGTGCCCTGTTCCTATTAGTCTTAGCGTGATGATATATCACTTATAACCTTACACGATAAATGGGCTATATAACACTGACCAATAGTTCCTGAGAATTATCCCCTACAACGTGACAAACTCACAAATTCACAAACTTTTCCTCTGTATAATATTAGTATAGATATATATATATAGATATATCTTAGTTGGGAAAAGTTGCAGTAAATGAATATTAAAGATAAACTTGATTTTATTAATATACATTCCGTGATTGATAAATTGAGATTGAAGACAATGGCTCATTAATGGTTAAATGTTACTAATGTCTATTTCATAAAATAGCATATTCTATCAATACACAATACTTCACTTTGAATCACAAATGTGCCGCTTTATCGTAGCAGTTTACTTAAATACATGTAACACGTTTTATTGAATTTTATTAACATTATTAATAGATTGTTGATCTGCTTGATTAATTATTGTTTTTATGAGTCTCAAGATATAAATTATGTTTCTTTCTATTCCACGGGAAATAATTGAGTTAACACTAATTAATATCGTTCTAAATTCAAATAAATTATTAGAAATATTAGGTGAATGTTTTCTATTACAGTTTTAATATAAATTTTAATCTGTTAAAAGTCATAAGTGCAACGAGAACAAATGCTTCATTGGTGAATCAATGTTTTATTATATCGAACACGAATATTAGTTAAAGTTGATATGTAAATAGATCTATATCGATTATATTTACTCAGTTTATATATGTGCACTATTCTAGTAAGACTTATTTAAATATATTTCCGCATAGTTCTTTTTACTAACACCACAAGTTATGATGCACTGAGTAAAGTCATAGGTTAATATGTAAGCCAGTATAAACTTCTTATAGTAGACTGATATGTAATACTATTTTCTTATTGCAACATTTCGTCATTGAAAAATATTATTCGTATGATAGAATAAGGTGAGAATAATTTAAATCTTTCGATGTTCCCACTCCATAACAAATGATTTCCTTTGAAAACCCGTATTGTCACATATTTTAAACGCGACCTCAAACTTTATTTTTACTTCGCGGAAAGGTTAAAAAAACTCACCGAACCCAACCGGTTTTTTCTTGCAACGGGCTATGGAAAATGATACACTTTGTAAACATTAGTGATAATGGTGGGAGCTATTGAACACTGTAAGCAACTTTTTTTTTCGAGCTTACTACGCTATTGACCCAGCAGGGTCTTAACAGCTTCACCGGACTACTAAGGCGAGTGCTTAAGGCACTGAGCCGATTTTATATCGACAACTAGTTGAAGGGTGCACCTCAGCTTGAGCTGTTGCCTAGTTCATGCAATTCGCAACCTATTTTTTTTTTTAATGTGAGGAAATCCCTCATGGATACACCACACTCCCGAGGAAAAGAGTGGGTTATGTCCGACACGCACGCACTGAAACCCAACGTGGTACCGACAGACCGTAGTTGTTGGGGCGGTAACCTAACTAAGCTAACCGAAGCTAATCTACATACTCATATGTATATAAGTTAGTGAGATATATATACCAATCATAGATATCTCAGTAACTCTTATATGTATTTCGTATCGGATAATTCTCATTGTTATCGAGTAAATCTTATACTATCAGTTAACTTTACCAGCATCAGCTTGTAAGAGACGCACTGCAGGGTTATAGACCTCTTTCTGAGTGAAGTTATGAGCATAATTAGATGTAATTTGTAGGTGGTAGAGCTACGCTAAAGCTATTACTGGTGTCAGCATGAATGGGTCGGCTCGTCCGGGGTAGTACCATCCTCTCGTATAAAACCGACGTGAAGTAACAGTGCTTGCATTGTTGCGTTTAGTTCGGTCAGTGAGAGTGCCGGAGGCCCACCTCCCCTCCCCTTTCCCTTCTCCTTCACTCCTTTCCCTCAAACACAGGTTAGCAACGCACTTGCGACTCCACTGGTGTTGCTATTGTCTATGGATAGCATTGATCACTTAACATCAGGTTACCCGCCTCTTCGTTTGCACCCTATGATATAAAAAAAAGAAAAAAGTAATCACGACGCTAGCCCTCAACGTATTGACCATTTCAAACTCATAGGAATCCACAATTCTATATTTTCCCAAATACGTCGGTACTATAAGAACATTCCTCAGGTTCATATTTCATCGCGATGGTTTCCTTCAGCGTCAGTGTTATTTAAATGAGTAAATGTACGTAAATTCATAAAAATGCGTTACTTCATGCAGGGCCTTTGGACATAGGACGTAGGACATCATCATGAATTAATAATAGCATTAAACTAATTGATAACTTATGTATTTATATGTAACTAAGAGCTGGCCACGACTTAGTCTGCGTTTGTTTGGCTTTACGTGATTCTACAGGTGTATACAGCACGTGCCAAGACAGCCCAAAGATGGCAGTTTTTTTTTAAATTTGCCTGACAGTTTATCGTTGTGTTTTCTAAAATTAAAACAATATCTTTCTCAATTGTAAGTTATTTGTTATTCTGATTCAAATAAGTAAATAATTTTATCTCTCAAGTTGGACCAAATTATACATAAATGCAAACTCTCGTGAAGATCGGTTAAGTAGTTTCAGGGTTCACCGTAGACAAACACCATGACACTGGTTTCTTATATATTTAAGACATAAATCAAGGTTTATTTAAAAATATAATCTCTTATAATTACTGTTATTTTCAATTTGTAAGTTACCTGCCTTAAACAATTACCATTATACTTTAGTTAAAGAAATGTGTGTTGGGTAATCCCGGAGAAAACGAGACGGAGCCAGGATTGTTATCTACACAAAGATTAACTTTTCACGCCTCATTTAAATGAGAAATAGTGAGTCATATTTGGTTTAGTAGTGTTACTTCCTTTGTTTTTAGTAGGTTTCGTTTAAGCCGAAGTTATGTTTGAAGTTTCTTTTTTGTTTAATTATTCTGTAGTTTTTTTGTTATATAAATCTGACATTGGGAGTTTTTGGCGGGATTTCAGTCTGTCATGTAGTGGATTTTATATTTTATTCATAATCTTGTGTTTCTTGACTCTATATTGTGTAAAGTTGGTGGTGTTTCATGTAATATGGTTAGTTTGTTGTGCATAAGTGAAGTGAATGGAAAATAATACCACGGAGCATGAAATTCTGAGGTGCCACAAAAACTCCCTGGAGGGTTCTAACAAAAGATCCACCATCTTGTTAGAATATTGATTGACACGACGCTTGATATTGTTATAATCGTACGACGCTTGTAATATTATTGATTACTCGACAAAGGCAGTAATAATCTGAAAGATTGATTGCCAAAAAGAAAGTTAAAAAAAAATCTGACATTGTCTGTTTAAGATATAAAATAATGTGAACTATTGGATTTACGTACAATTTTTTATTTATAGTAGAAAAAATCTTCATTTCATCTATCACCGATAGGTCTGTAATATTATACTATAATGCTGATCTGTAAGGCCTTTGCAAAATGCATATTTCAATAACTCATATACGTCTATGGGGGGCGGCACGATGAAGTCTATAGAGATCTCGTGCCGCCCCAACCATAGCGGAAGACGTACACCGTGGGGTTTTAGTCCGTGCGAGTCGGACATAACTCACCCTCTCCCCCGGGAGGGTGGTGTATCCATAAGGGATTTCCTCACGTAAAAAAAAGATAGGTCAGGTCAACAGCGTTCTCATTTCGAAAAAAAAAACCTTTTACAAAGAAGTACCACGAATGATGTACAATAATATACTGTGATGTTTAAACGAATAAATTTGTGAGAATGGATGAATGTTTGTTACTCCTTCATCCAGAATCTATTGAAAGGTTTTTTTTTTCGAATTGACTACGCTATTATTCTTACCAGCTTCACCGGACTACTAAGGCGAGCATTTAAGGCACTGCCAAAGTAAACCTCGGCTTGGGCTGTTGCCTGATACATGCAATTCTTTTTTTTATATCGTAGGAGCCAAACGAACAGTAGGGTCACCATACAACACATGTTAAGTGATCACCACCGTTCATAAACACTTGCAACACCAGGGGAGTTGCAAGTGCGTTGCCAGCCTGTATTGGGGGAGGGTGAGAGTGGGGGAAAGAAGGGAGAAGGAGAGGGGGAAGGTGAGGAGGGGAGGGCCTCCGGCGCTCTCACTGACCGGACGGAAACGCAACAATGGAAGCACTGTTACTTAACGTCGATTTACTGCGCGAAGGTGATACTACTCCGGTCGAACCGACCCATTCATGCTGAAACCAGTACCTAACAACTTCAGCGTGGTTCTACCACCTACATCTATTGAAAGTATTTCGACGAACCTTAACAATAATATAGCCTCATCAGAATAACACATAGATACTCTATTGTATTTATAAAGATTCGTTCAAATTGTTCAAAATAATCTTATTATCTGAGAGCTAGTTTGACATATGCTGCTTAACTGGTTACAATTACAGTAAAATGATATATGACGCCATTTAAAAATTGTGTTTGTATGTCTTTATGTTTTTTTGTTTGTTACGTTTTCACGCCTTCATTATTTAACCAATTTGAGAGAAAAAGTATTGGTCTCGAGAGATACATTAAGTCTACATAAAGCTATTATTAAAGATATACTTACGGGAAGACATACCTATGTCTTGCGACTCTTGCTATGCTAGATGGTTACTTATAATTAAAATTCTATGTGCAATAATAATATGTGACGTTGCGATGCGAAAATTTTGCTAACGGTACTACAATAAGCCTGGGGCGATTAACGACTCCGCACCAGCCGCGAAGCCATGAGTCTATTCACGATTACAATCGTGATCCCATGTACCGTTTTTTATTATTGGCTCGTTTACACCCGAGACGCGTTTATAAATAATTTGCATTTCGTATCCTTTTTTTAAATTATATTATTCATTAAATAACTTTATTGTTTGCGTTCAGACATTATCATTTCGATTTTGGAATGTATTGATAAAAAAAAAATAGTCAACGTATTCGTACTCCTGATTAGGTAAATATTTTTTTTGAAATATTTCTATTTATTGGTTATTCTATTTGTTGCTTATAATTGATTATCTTTTGTATTACAGTCGACTTTCGTAAATTCAAACCTGCGATAATTTGAATATCTCTATAATTCAAAGTTATCACGAGTTCCCTACAAAATCCCTTTACATTTCGAAATAAATTGATATACATTGGTACACTTGGTAATTCGAACGAAAAAGTCATTATTAAGTAACAAAATTACGCATTAATTAGAACTCATCGGCACCAAATACTCAACAATTCAAAGTTGCAGAGAGGAAGAAACAGAAAGATTTTTTTTTCGAACTGACTACGCTATTGACCTAGCAAGGTCTTAACAGCTTCACCGGACTAATAAGGCGAGCGCTTGCGGCACTCAGCCAATTTTATTTGGGCAACTAGCTCAAAGGTGCACGGCACACCTCTTCCTGGGCTGCTGCCCTACACGTGCAATTCGCGACCTATCTGAGCTGACCTAAGCTAACTATTCATACATATATGAGTTGTTGGAGCATATATGTATATCAAGCATACATACCTCAACAACTCCTATATATATTTCGTATCGGATAATTTTCCAAACTATTTCAGTTCGATAAGGGAAAGAAACAAAACCCTTCCACTTTCATGTCTAGGCGTGTATGCGTGCACGTGCGTGGGGGTGATATGTGTACTGTTGTTGCAGTGATGTAACATTTTGTGTCACTGTATCGCGCGAGCAGCGCACTCAAGGGCTCCACGCCGAGGGAACGGTCCTAGGTTTGAGCCGCTGCCAAGGAGGGCCTAATCTGGTGTGCGGGAGCAAAATTTACACCCAGACCACAGCGGCGTGATCTGTGGTTACGCGGGCGTGGGCGTGAATACGCTCTGTTTGGAGAGACAGGCTGGTACTGATCGTTCACTGCCGTTATTTCATCAGGAGGGTCGATTAAAATATGTCGCGGACGTCTATAATAATGCATAGCGTTCGGTACGGGTTCGTATTGTGCGGCAGATACCACTAACGGACTGGGATATTTCGCGGCTTGTTCAAAATAACTAATCGTAAGTGATTTTACGTACGCCCAGATAGAAGGGATCTCTAGGTCTCTATGGAGATTGACTCTCCGGATGTACCACGGGGCACCAGTCACTTTACGTAAAACACGATTTTGGAGAACCTGCAGCTTATGAAAGTTATCTTTGGACATATGCGCAAAAACGGGGCAGTTATATGTCATCACGGGACGGATAAACTTCTTATACAAAGTGAGCTTGTGTCTGAGGGATATCTTACTCTTATGACAAAGCAACGGATGGAGGCGACCCAAGACCATAGCGGCTTTGTTTTGCACTCTGTCTATATGTGAATTGAACTTTAAATGTTTATCTAATGTAACACCGAGATATTTGACCTCTTCGACCCAAGGGATATCCGTTCCGTATAGTCTGATGGGCTGAAAGTTATTAGCGCGAAACAGAAAGATAGTAGGTATGTACCTCAGAGCAACGAATCCTAATGTATATGGGCGTATATGAAAGTCATGAAGAAGCATTTCAGGCTCTTGTTCTCTTAAAAAAGTTATTGAGTAGTCTGAGCAGCAGAAATGTGCTTTAAAGCAAACCAGTACAACAGAGTTCTTTCGAAATATTAATTAATTCACATTATGAATATGTACACGAATGTAGCTCTAAACTTTTGTTATTCTCAAAGAATAGTAGTTAATAAATAATAATTGATCGACATTTAATAACTCGAAGATTTATTTATTTTGAACTCTCAAAAATTTCCAAACATTGGATATTTTGAACACTCGATAATTCATAATACTTTAAGAGTCCCGTGAATTTAGAATTAACGATAGTCTACTGTATAATTTTGTTAGAATATGAACACAATATGCGAGAAGATTATAAGACAATTATGAAAGTACTACACAGTACATTACATTCTTAACAATTTATATAGAAAATAAATATTTTCACTTAATAAAGTTCTTTTTGATTTACGGAACCCTAGTAACGATTACTTTTAGTTTATTAATACATTTCACTTACAACTTAGGATTTTTTATATATGTTGTCGACCGTTTGTTTTCTGCGTTTAATTTGATTCCTACATTGTTATAAATTATCTTCCTTTAGATCTCAGGTTGTTTATATAGGTGTATAAGCCAAATTTTATTCCTTTCGATTTAAAGGTTCGCTCATGAAAATGTAACGAACAGCTGTATAGTCTCTATCGGTATGTAAGTAATCATATTATAATCACGGTGTGCTATGATGGCCGTTTTGACATATTACTATAATGAAACGTCAAGTGTCGATTTATTGTTTTTTTTTTTTATATTATATTATATCATAGGAGGCAAACGAACAGATGAGTCACCTTATGTTAGGTGATCACCACCGTCCATAGATACTTGCAACACCAGGGGAGTCGCAAGTGCGTTGTCAACCTGTATTTGAGAGGAGGGCGGGAGAGGGGCAGGAAGGAAAGGAGGAAGGGGAAAGGGAGGGTTGTGGGTCTCCGGCTCTCTCACTGACCGAACGAAACGCAACAATGCAAGCACTGTTACTTCACGTCGGTTTTCTGTGAGAGGGTGGTGCTTCCCCGGACGAGCCGACCCATTCGTGCTGAAAACAATAATAGCTTCAGCTTGGCTCTACCACTACCATCTGTCAACCACTGTCAACAAAAATATAATCAAATACTGCTTTGCTTTTAATTAAGCATTTATGCGAATTTGCCGTAATGTTAGTGCTGGTTAGTGATCCTCTGTATACGTATATAGAATATAAATAATTTGAAATTTTGAGAAACATAGATGCCAAGTTATTGTAAGTAAGTGCTATAATAATTATAATCCATTAAAGGTTATATTAAACGGCGCTGTTATTTTGGCAGTAAAAACGTGAAGACTTGTTCGCTAGACCATATTGTATAGTTAGGATATAGTAGAAATTACATGGATATACAGTAATATGTAATGAAGAAATTAGGGTACTAAATTAAGTTTAATCCTAATATTCGTTATTAGAAAGAAGTTAATAAAAATTAAAAGTAGTTAGTTATCAATTTATATAAAACTTCAACGTTAAATCGGCCATCATAACGTGCCGCTATCGTAGTGTCGTTTTAATTCGGTCTACTTGCAATAAACCTGTTTGATGTTATTTTGTAAAACCGAGCGAAATAAAACTGATAAGCAATCTTGGATGAGCACATTTATCAGATCTCGGACCGACATATTTCATATGTAATGGAGTTGTTAATGAAAATGATTAGCATAAATAGTATATTAGGTGACGAAACAGACAGTGATTGGCCTTCACAAATTAAACCACGTTTATATAAGAATCTGCTTTTTTATGTTAACTTCGTTCTTATTAATTACTGACTCAAATTTATTGACTAATAATTTACTTAGCCCTAGTTCCTTGTCACAAATACATGTAATTATGTTTGTAGGTAATGAAACCTGACAATCAAAATGAACCTTGATAAAACAAAATAATCTAGCAACAATAAAACGTAGTCCACAACGGTCACTTTGACTTTACATTAGACGCTTTACATTAGAGAAATAACTTTTATAATTGTTCAGTGTTTTTCAACCTTTTTCACGACACGACCCGCTTAATATGAAAAATAATTTCGCGACCCCTTATCCTTCCCTGTTTGTAACGTGTATTTTTTATTATACAAATATCAAAGACGTACAATTTTTTTTACATCAATGAAGGCAAACGAACAGGTGGGTTACTTAATTTTCAGTGATTACCACCGTCGATAGACACTAGCAACACCAGGGGAGTCGCAAGTTAGTTGCCAGCCTGTGTTTGTGGGAGGGAGGGGAAGAATCCTAATTATAATATAATAATTTTAATGAAAAGATCTAAAGAGAATAAAAAGATACGTGTGGCACTCGGGGACTGCCGCGGTAAAGGTATTGCATAGCATTTTTTATTAACTTATGAAATTATAACTATTTATTTATGCAGTATTTTTTTTCCTTTGTTTTTTTTTCTTTGATATTAATTCAAGTTACACTTTTTGAGCGTGGTGACCGATAAGAAAACAATTTTTTTTCTTTTATTAAATAAATGAGAAGTTAATATTGTTCATAATATTTTTTATTATCTTACAATACATGTAGGTTCTTCAGGAAAACACTTTGTACACAAATTATACGAGTACAGATATTCACTATTGTACATAGATGATAAATACCTATACACCAGTATACTTTCTCACAAACAGCTGATTACGTATTCGTTCGATTTCGGAGCAGCTCGTCTCGATCCGCACCCGATTAGGCCTCCCACGGCAGCGGCTCAAGCCTAGGTTCGATCCCTCGGTAGGGAGCCCTTGAGTGCGTTGCTTGCGCGATACGGTGACAAACAAATATACATCACTGGTGCAAAACTACACGATCACTCCCACACACGTGCACGCCTACACGCTTACACATGAAAGTGGAAGGGTTTACTTTTTTTTCCCTTATCGAACTGAAAAACTCTCAATTTTCCGATAATAAATATATGGAGGAGTTGTTGAGGCGTGTATGCTTGGTACACATATACGTTTCAACAACTCATACATATATGAATAGTTAGCTAGGTTAGCTAAGATAGATCGCGATTTTGCATGCAACAGGCAACAGCCAAGACGAGGTGTGCCTTGGCACCCTTGAGCTGGTTACCAAAATAAAATCGGCTGAGTGCCTAAGCGCTCGCCTTAGTAGCCCGGTCAAGCTGTTAAGACCTTGCTGGGTCAATAGCGTAGTCATTTCGGAAAAAAAATAAGTCTCGATCCGCGCGAGTTTTGTACAGTCGTACCATATATACGTTAAGCGAACGCTCGGCCGAGCTACATGGTAGGCAGAGTGGGGGGTGTTAGATTTTTTCGTTACGGAATTTTTGGATTCGGTCTCCACGCTCAAGGCCCGCGATAGAAGCTATACAATAGCTTAATATTCTTGTTTATTAATAAATAATATATATTTTTAATCCAAAAACTTTTTATCGGTAAATCTAAATATTTATCCAGTTATTTTAAAATGACTTCTAATATGCCAAATGTTAGAAAGTAATCTCATAGTTATAGAATTTGTAGTTTGTCTGTAAGTATTTTACATCTTTAGTATATTACGTAAATGTACCTGGTTGCTTCACGTGATATAATGTTAATCATTTCCAAATATTAATTAAAGATTACGAAAGAGAATTATTCGTTTGTATGAGCTTTTTTATTATATCACAAACTTAATTACACCATCTATTAAAATTATTAGCTCTCAATTCACTGAAGGTTACATTGTTGTGAACAATTTCGACAGGTTATAGATGTACGAAAAATTGTTGTACGTGGACGCGTCTTTTTAAACTAAGGAACGTGACGTGACCAACACTGAATGACGTCAGTTGACATTCGTTGCGTCGGTGTGTACGCAACGTCACCAAAATTACATTTACACCATTACCGTGAGCAGTTCCCGTGACCGTGGCAGTTATAAAAAACTCTTTTGAACGTTAGTTGGGACGCTAAGTCTCGCCTTGGTAAAACTCGCATACGGTCGTTATACTCTTAAACACTTAAGAATTGCTTTTGTCACACTTACGAGGTTTATAAAGGAAGAGGACAGGTAGATTAGGATAAAATAGACAATTCTGAGTATGACTCACTCATTGGAACCTCGTTTAGGAATTAAATCTTTAAAGATGTACGTTTCAAAAATGAATTATGAAATGTCACAATTTGTATCGAGTATGTATTCGTATTTATTAGTATAATTTCATCCCTTTACGCGCCTATTTCGTTACGTTTGCGTTGTGGTAGATCTAAAGCTATAACGTAGAAGCCAGACTATATGTATAATTTGTTTTTATTTAACTTATGTAAATAAATTAATAGAGGTGTGTCGTCATGCATGTATCAGGCACAATCACTATTGCACAAATTTCGATAAGCTTTTTTTTTCCAACTGACTACACTGTTGGCCTGGCAAGACCTTTACAGTTTCTATATACAACAAGATGGTTGCCCCCTTGTTAGAACTTTCTAGGGAGTATTGTGGCATCCCAGAATTCATGCTCTATGGTATTATTTTCCATTCTTTTCCTTTGTGTATATTAATCGAGTTATATTGCGTAAAATACCGCTGGTAGTACAAAATATAGATTAAATAGCATAAGATTATTAATCTGTACAGTTAGTATTTATTAGTATTACTAATGATATTATAAATAGGTGAAGTTTGTGAGTTTGTGAGATTGTGAGGTTGTAGGGGATAATATCTGGGTTTTATTAAACCGATTTTGAAAATTCTTTTACCAATAGAAATCTACGTTATTTGTGAGTGCCATAGCTATATTAACCTGAAAAATGAAAAGACATGTCTGTCGGATTACAGTCGGATTTACAAATTAAGTCGAAGAAAAAACGGTCGAACGAAAACGTTTCTTATGAACGCTACCCTAACGATGAGAGATATATGATTGAGTTCTAGAGAAAAGTTGTAGAGTTTATAATATCTACAAAAAAGCTATCGACAGCATGTATCCAACTTTTATATGTAAGTCACAAAAAGTAGTTTTTTTATATTAATATAAATCGTTAAGTGATGTTTATTGATCATATTATCACAATCATAATTACATCACAAGTAAAAATGTTGACTATCCAACGAAGTGGGCATAGATCGATTAGTAAAATATAAAAGTAACTACATGACACGCTCAAAGTATAACTACATTTATAATGAATGATAATAGTCCTACTTTTTATATATTTACTAGTGTATTGTCATGTTGACGACCCTAAAATAAATAAATAAATAAGCGCGGCCAAAAATCTGCAATTATTAGATTGGTATTATTGTATTTACTGTTTAAGGTAATCGCTTTTAATATTGATACTCCATTAGTTTCGAGCGACTGAACAATTCAATGGTGAAGATCAAAGTGGATGAAGTCACGCTGTAAACAGCATAAATGCTGTCCTAGTTTTGTTTTGTCGACATTTATACAATTTACAACGATTTTTTTAAAGTTATTATATTAAAACGTTTGTATGTCCTCGTTGCTGATACAATTAATTGAAAACTGGATGTCTCATAATTAAAGATGGCATTATAAAAATAGCTAAATAACAGGAAGTTTAACGGACCGTTTCTTATTAAAGTTATTAATTAATACAAGGGCAGATACTACAGATAACATTAGCAAAGAGTTTTATTTTTAATATAACATGTAATATTGAACAAAAACACTAATGATTCTATTTTTGATTGATAAATTATATAAATTACTAGCCTCTGTCCGCGACTTCGTTCGAGTGAAATAGATACACTAAAACCAACACTAACACGCAGCAGTTCACAACAGGAAAAAAACATCCCGAATTTGAAACATTTTTCATCTGTACTCCACTCCTATTGATCTTAGCGTGATGATATATAGCCTATAACCATTCTAGATGAATGAGCTATATAACATTGAAAGAATTATTCAAATCGGACCAGTAGTTCCTGCGATTACCCCCTACAACGCCACAACATCACAACGTCACAAACTCACAAACTTTATTACCTCTTTATAATATTAGTATAGATAAAGCGTCCATTTTGAAAGTACCTATCGCAACATACAAATAAAATAAAACTATATAAATTTATCTTACCATATTTGTTTAGTATTGGATAGGCCAAAACCTTAAGGATGTAGGCTTCATACAAACGAATTTATGCCTTATGGTGCATTATACTGTTAGCAGCATAGGTTTAAAATATTACCATATCTATTACAAAATTTGAAAAGCTTGAACAGTAATAAATTTAGTAGAGTTTTTGGCGGGATTTCAGTCTCTCATGTAGTGGATTTTATATTTTATTCATAATCTTGTGTTTCTTGATTCTATATTGTGTAAAGTTGGTGGTGTTTTATGTAATATGGTTAGTTTATATTGCATAAGTGAAGTGAATGGAAAATAATACCACGGAGCATGAAATTCTGAGGTGCCACAAAAACTCCCTGGAGGGTTCTAACAAGAGATCCACCATCTTGTTAGAATATTGATTGACACGACGCTTGATATTGTAATGATCGTACGACGCTTGTAATATTATTGATTACTCGACAATGGCAGTAATAATCTGAAAGATTGATTGCCAAAAATAAAGTAAAAAAAAAAAATTAGTAATGTAGCTTTATACATTTTTTTAAATGGCTAAATATTTGAAAACATTTTCTGATATTTTCAGATCTGGATCTTTAACATATCAGCCGACGGGTTATTATTTTTTTTTATATCATAGGAAGCAAACGAAGAGGCGAGTCACCTGAAGTTAAGTGATCACCACCGTCCATAGACACTTGCAACACCAGGGGAGTCGCATATGCCTTGCCAGCCTGTATTTGGAGATGGGGGAGGAAGGGAAAAGAAAAGGGGGAAGGGGAAGGTGAGGAGAAGTGGGCCTCAGGGGCTCTCACTGACCTAACGATACGCAACAATGCAAGCACTGTTACTTCACGTCGGTTTTCTGTGAGACGGTGGTACTACCCCAGGCGAGCTGACCCGTTCATGTTAAAGCCAGTATGGTGGCTCTACCCCCTTAGAAAATGATTTTTTTTTTCGTAATTAAGTAGTTGAAATTATCTAAATCATGAATTTAAGCTAAGCCTCTCTAGCTAACATTGTAAATGACAAAAACTAAAATAAAAGACACACGTCGATTTATACAACATTTATAAACATATCTTCAAGAGGAAAGAAAACAATCCTTCCGGTATCCCCTGATTTTTTATGCCGATACGCCAACGCTAAGGCATTGTGTTATTTTCCCACGTTTACCTATTTATGCATAGGCATCCACTAATATGTTTGTCTTTTTCATCAGTATGTATTTAGAGCGAGATGTCTATACATCTATGTACATTCGAACGTGTCTAGTTTTCATATGCGAGCGGACTCCTTTAATAAGACCAACAAGGCGTTTTGACCACCGTACAAATAGGCTTACCATGCTCTGTTTATTAAACAAAGTCAAAATATGTATATTAATAATACATAGAAAAAACGAAATTTTCAACGAAATGGTTTTCCTTATACGCTTCTTGAATTTTAACGTTTGTTTATGATATATATGTTTTTATGCAGCGTCAGTGTTTTAGTTATAAATACGGAACTACAGTACAATGCAGTTACAATAATGGGAGTATATATTTTAAGAATATTCATGGCTCTTGTGAATTTATTTCTGGACAATTAATCAGGTTTACATTATATTTATCAACTTTTTTTTTCGAACTGATTACGCTATTGACTTAGCAGGGTCTTAACAGCTTTAGCGGACTACTAAGACGAGTGCTTGTGGCATTAGGCATTAATTAGGCAACTAAATCAAGGGTGCACGTCACACCTCGGCTTGGGCTGTTACATATTCCGAGCTAACCTAAGCTACATGTTCATACTTATATAAGTTATTGAAACATATACGTGTACCAATCATACATACCTCAACAACTCTTATATGTACTTTGTTTCGGATAATTTTTGTAAACTATTTCAGTTCGATAAGGGAAAAAATAAAACCCTTCAACTTTCATGTGTAAGCATGTGGGCGTACACGTACGTGGAGGCGGTATGTGTAATGTTGTTGCAGTGTTGTGAGATTTTGTTTCACTGTATCACACGAGCAGCGTATTCAAGGGCTCCACGCCGAAGGATTGGATCTAGGGTTAAGAACGAAACCCACTCATTATATGTTCCATTAATTAATGTACTTTTGACCTTTATTGTTTTTTGAATTTGGAATGATTATTATTTAAACATTATATATAGAGTAATTTATGACAAGTTTTGATCCGTGTTGTTTTCAAGTAGCGTTTTAAAAGAATAGGAGAATAAGCTCGTGTCTCTAGTGTTAGTGAAATTATTACAATGTTGTCGGAACTATTTTGTATATATTTTCTAATGAGATGTCACATACTTGTTTAATATCGCACCGTTTTACATTTATATGTAAATATTAGGTGACTGACGTAGAGTTGTAACTTCTGATAGATTGATGTTAACGATTTTCTATAAATCCAAAATATGGTAAGCTATTTGAATATTGAAGAAAAAATATAACCACACATGGCCTAGAAAAACTACCATTCTATATCTATACTATATCTATTGTAATTGGAAATAAATAGACCAGGGCAGCCTCTATCAGCATCTATCAACAATACAAATGCATAATATTGTTAGATGTTTGTGATTAAATGTGCGTACTCATGATTGTTATCAAATTGTATTTTGTAAAATCCTTCTGTATTCTATGTGTCAGCTCAAAACCCCGCTCGAACATTAAAACGTATTTTCATTGACATAATTGTTATGTTCTGTCCTCTGATACGAAGCAAGTCTATAAAGGGCGTAGCATAAACGGAGCAGGGATCCAAGTCTAGATTATTCCCTTTGAGGAGAGCCCTCGAGCACGCTGTTAGCGCGATACAGTGACACTGCGCTCACTAGTTACACAAATCATCTCACATACATGCACACACTTACAGTACCTACATATGTGGTGGAAGATTTTTGTTCTTCGTTTCCTCATTTTTTCGGTCTGCTTAGTTAGAGATTGGCGAATTTACATTCAAGTTAACAGCTTAAATTACGGTTCGGCTACTTTGATGAATTTGAGCTTATTGCCATACGACTAAGCACCTTACGAGCTCGCGTAAGAAACTTGATGAAACTGTGAAGGCTCGTCATGCCTATAGTGTATAGTCAGTACGAAAAAAGGGCGAGCATTACGGGTAGTTCACATTTCGAAAGATAATATATAACTATATTCAGTACTATATCACTATATCTATACACTTGATTGGTCTTGAGTGATTGATCGATTAAATATCAAGGTGGACATCATCTATGATTGACGTCATATATTTATGGCTACCGCCCCAACGTCCATGGCGACATATATTCTTTTTTTTTTGCCGAATCGTATAATAGGTCTTGACTTAAAGGAATTTTAAGCTTTCAGAAGAAAATAATGCTAAACAGAACCTACGACTCTACTATGTGAGTGTGTAAGGTATGAAGTGCGGCATGTGTTTTTAAATAGTATGTAATTTAATGTCACTCTATCACATAAGCTATTGGTTTGAGGGTTCCATACCGATGGATCCTACCGTTCGGCTGATCAGTTGATCGCCTTATGACATATGCTGATGATTCAACTGCTTCCTACAACAAGGAAAGCTTCTCCATCTTCACGTCTCAATCTTTTCTTCCTAATATATAATTTAACCAACATGTCAGTACACAGAATGATTGCAAATGAACAGCGGTGCACAACTCCACCATCGCTTTTTCTATGGAGTTCACTAATATCCGTGGACTTCATGCTAATTTTAATGCTGTCCACCAATACCTCGAGACCGTCCGATCTGCCATTATTTTCCTAATGGAGACACAGATCCGCCGTCCAGCCGATACTTCTTATTTGCACTACCCCGGATATCTGCTTAAGGCAATTTTTTACGCTAAAGCTGGGGTATGGCCTTTCTTCAGTCAGTTGTGTGTTGTCGCCGTTTGCGCTGCATGGAGGACCCGTCTTTCTCTGTTCTTTGATTAGACGACGTAGACCATGGTACTCAAAGCCGCGTTTACGTGTGCCTATACAGATCCCATAAGTGGGATGATGACACTACTCGGCTATTTGACTATCTTAGCAAGGTAATAGACGATGTCCAAGCGCAATTCCGACTGCGGAAGTGGTAGTCTTGGGCGACTTCAGCGCACACCAAAATGTGGTTGGGTTCATCCAAGACTGATCATGCAGGGCGAACAGCCCATGCATTCGCTCTTTGTAATGACCGTAAGCAATTAGTAATCCAGCCCACACGGATCCCGGATATTGTAGGTCATGCGCCCACTCTACTCCACTTAATATTGACGGACCATCCAACTGGATATGTTTCAGTTGTTGCCCCCTTAAGCACATCGAACCACTGCCTGGTTGTGACATCCGTGCCACGCGCTTTACCTCTATCTAGCGTTTAGCGAATTAAGCGCAAAGTCTGGCAATACTCGTATGCAGATTGGGACGGAATGCGTGATTATTTTGCATCCATCCCATGGCGGCAGCGCTACTTCAATGGTAAGGATCCTTCTGCGATTGTCAAAGGGATTGCTGACGAGATTCGAGTTGGAACGAAATACTACGTTCCATCTTCTGAAATCTATTGCAGTTTGTATGGACGCCCCAGGTTGAATTATGGGTGTGCTGATACTGTTAATTGCAAACAAACCACATATCGTGCTTGAATCAAGGGTCGCGCAAAGAAGGATCCCAATATCCGAACAACCTTGAACCGCTTCATCTGCGAAGAAACATCGCCTCACTGAGCGTGTTTTATCGTCTGTGTCATGGCGAGTGTTCTGAAGAGATGTTTAAACTCATCCCATCTTCTCCTTTCCACTACATAATTACACGGGCGGCTACGCGTCTCCACAGACTAACAGTAGTAGCCATCCCGGCAAGAACGAAGAAGTTCGAAAATTCTTATCTTTGTCGTACTGTGAAGATGTGGAATAGTCTCCCAGCCAGTGTATTGCCTTCTTTTTATGACATGAGGTCCTTCAAACGAAGCGTGAAGAGGCACATGTGCAGGTGGGCATGATAGCGATGACTGCCGTTGTTATTTAACGGCGACAGTCGCCGTTATTTGTGAACTGTACTATACTTTCCATCAGGTACCGTACAGTAATTTTGCCGCACCAGTTAAAAAAAAAGACTATTTTTAAAAGATTTTCTTGTATTACTAACTGTAAAACATACGTGACTAATCATCTAGCATTCAAAATACGCCAGACATTTACAAAACTTAACTTATCTACGGTTTTCTGAACGTACACTAAATTACAAAAGCAGAGTTATTCTCTATCGATTCACTATTAATTCTGTAAAACACTAATCTATAGGAAATATTATAAAAACCAGAATTTATTTATATTCATTGTCGTTATAATGACCCGTTACTCAAACGATAGTATGATAAGTTTGTAATCAATGCAATATTAAATTGATATTTTCTTTGTGATAGTTATAGCCGGAGCGTGTATAATAGACACATATTTATCGATATCTGTTAAATTAAATTCAATATAAGTATTTTAAACATTTTATCCAGTTAATGTTATTAATCGTTATCGGCCGCTGAACAACTCCCGCCAAGCTAGTTACTGCCTTCGAGTTGAAACTATGTTACGACAGCATTACTTTAAATTCAGTCGGTTACCTTTCTCGGTGTAATATATTGCCAAGTTTAATCGTAAAGTCTTTTTGGCGGTGTAGTGTAGGTGCATTTAAAGATTCCTAATTGAAAAGTCTGGATCCGAGGTTCGAAATGTATAAGACAAATATTCTATCGAAATTGGCAATGGGTCGTGACAATTAACGAGGTTATTATCATGTACTTAGTGTAAATATTACGGTTATTCGTTTTAAAAAGTCTCGTTCGTTTATTAGCTAAATTAAATTAAGAATTCCAAATGTACAATGTTCGGACAACGTAAAAAAATAATAATATAAGAGAAATCTTACTTTAACGAATATTTTAATTGAAGTACCGATGGTGTGTCGTCGAGCTGCGATTTTGTTAATTCCGATGCAGGAATAAACGTTTACGGTTATAGTTTGGAGACGATGTAAAGTGTAAAGTTATGTAAATGGATTGATAAAAAGGTTTTTTTGTAAAGTAACAGGCAAGGGTAATAAGCCTTAAATCCTATTTAATTTTAATATTAAGCTCCAAGATATATTCAATAATGTTACATAACTGTATTCAAAGGTATGATCATTGATTTGAAAGAATACCTGTATGCGATGATTATAAAATGAATACGACATAATTATAATTTAATAAATATTTGAAATTAGTATGTATGTAGAGATTCAAAAACTCAATAAAATTGTGGGTTATAAAGTAGTAATCACCCCTTTTAAATATTTCCCAGTAAGGATATGTGTACACGTACATGTAACTAACAAATGATGTTTTATTTTATTTATAGAAAACTTATCCTAGATAATAATTTGAACACCATCGCAAATATGTACACAAGAATTTATTTGTAAGGTTAACGTCATCATCGGTGTTATTACAAAAAAATACGTATTAAACACTTGCTTTAAATAGGTTTCGTACTAAATGCACCGCGCTCGTCTGCGGCAAGTTCGCGTTATCCTTTTTTCGCAATTTAGACCTAACCTAACCAAAGCGAGACTACAGAGCAAGATGGCGAACATTCAGCGAGCGCGGTGCATTTGAAACGTAACCTTTTTAAAGCAAGTATTCAATACGTATTTAATCCTTTTGTAATAACACCGCATATGTTTAGAATGAGATAATCATTCGACTTTTTTAAAATTTTATATATATAAATTTTAAGACTGTTTGACCGACCAAAAAGGTTGGCGTAACCTTTTGACGAAGAAGGTTTTTACGCTATATCTCTAACTCGCAATTAAGTGGCGCCACAACACATCAACTGCTATATCTGATAGTAATTGACTCTCGTGAGAATTAATAAGTGTAGATGCTAAAACACATAGAACATCTATATTCATTCTGCTAAACTATCTAACAAATGAGTTATTCACATGAATGAAAACATTTTTATATCTGGAGGATATTCAAAAAATAAATATATACATTCTTCTAAAAGCATGTTTTCATTGGAGATGTGCTAATTTATCTGTATTTTATTATTATATCGATAATAATTTATAGTAATAAATAAAACAAACTTTCATATTTGTCTTAATCCTTCTAAACTAGACAACGGATTTTGATAAGGTTTTCGCTATACTTTAGAGAACTTCTTCCTGAAGATTTATATATACTATATATGTATATCATATTTATATAATAAGGTAAGAATAGTTGATATTTTCTATGACAATCCTTAGGAGGCGTTTTGGAACCCTTATATTATAACACTGACTGATAAATAAAGTAATTTATTGCAGAATTGTAAAGCTGAAAAATATCCACAAAAAACGATAATATATGTATATATCTAAGGATAAGCAACAGTAATTATTCAAATTTTATTTTATAAATTATGAGTTATTTGCGATGTCATTTTGGACGAACATTAAACCGTATCCATTTTTTTAACTATGTTGGACATTTTCTTTACATGAAAATTTCACTCTACAGCATATTATTAGAATCAATGTGCTGGAAGGTATTACAGATATAAAAGTACACACAATAAAACTAGTTGTTTGTAAATAAAACTGGTTTTATTGATAACGTGTCGATCGACGCAGGTTGGAATCCTTGCAACTGAATCAAAACTTTCGGCGAAGAAAAACATCGTGAGAACAAGATAGTAGGGAATCAGCTACCACGTACCTACTACGTAACAAGTACCTATTGGTGTTTTTTTTTTATATGAAAGGAGGCAAACGAACACGTAGGTCAACTGATGTTAAGTGATCGCCGCCGTCCATAGACACTAGTAACATCAGTGTGTCGTAAGTGCGTTGCCAGTTTGGGGGAGGGGAGGGGGTGTGTTAAGGGAAAGGGGTAGGGTAAAGGAGGTGAGCGTCCTGCGCTCTCACAGACCGAACGAAACGCAACAATGCAAACACTGTTACGTCACGTCAGTGTTTCTGTGGGTCTGATGGTACTAGCGAGTGAGCCGATCCAATCATGTTGAAACCAGTAATAGCTTCAGTGTGGCTTTACCAATTATAACACCTGCGCTTGAGAACCAGTCTCCCTCTAGGTTTAACGTATTTATCTTCTTAAAGTGCGTCTTCAATTAACATCAAATAAGACAGTGGTTAAACGCTCGCCTATAAAGTATTAAACAAAGATTTTTAATTTTGATTATCTTTAAATGTTTCATAGTAGCTAAAAGTGGCTTTAAAACAGTGTTTTCCCAACCTTTTTTAGGCCATGCTCCACCTTGATATTTCTAAAATTTGTATACACCTCCCCATACATAATTTTTAACCTTTTGAAAGTTTTAAAAATTGTTTTGTTCCCTCAGGAAATATAAATGACTAGCCTCTGCCCGCGACTTCGTTCGCGTGGAATAGTTACTTTGAGCTAACGCTGATATGCAGCGGAAGCTATGAAAAGGAATAAAAATCCCGATCTTTAAACATTTTTCATTGGTGCTTCGCTCCTATTCATCTTAGCGTGATGATATACAGCCATCCACAATAAATGAGTTATATATAAAGAATTTGCCTTTTTTGGTAAAAATTTTCACCGATATTTAGCATTGCATTTAAATAACCCAAAGCGAAGGCGTTAAAGTCATGTCGAGTCCATTTCTAAATTGCCCCCTTAACTATCAAATTGCCTCCTGTGGGGCGTGGGCCTCACGTTGGGAAACACTGGTTTAAAATGTTTAATCACCTAGGACGTCACATTGCATGCTTATAGAGCCAGGGTGGGCTGCTAATATACTTGTTACTTGTATATTTGTTATATTACGTAGTCAAGTCCTATACAGATAAACGACGTGTAATTGTATATTCTTGACAGTAAAAATTATATATAAAACATATACTAACAGCTAATGTTCGTTCGAATGAAAAAATAGTATATGTCAAGGAAACGGAATTCCATTCCGCTAAGCATCTTGACTGCCCATCGGTTTGCATAATGAAATGGCACAATTTAACCGAGAGATCGCGATTGTAAGGCTGCAGTGCTCACGAAGCGTCGTGAAAAAAGCGAACACCTACATAATGTGGCCTGCGGGTAAATGATTACACCGCCTCAAAAAGTCTTGACGTATTTACAGAATGTTTACGCAACCCAATAGGCCGAGCACCAGTCGCTTCTTTTGTCTGCTCTCATGTCTTAATTATTTGATAATAATACGTCACAATCAATACACATACAGTATAACCTTGATATAACGGAAATGTAGGTATTTAGAAAATATTCGTAATACGGAATTTTTTGTTACATTGAGGTTTGTTATATAAAACATAGGTTGGACTACGATTCGTTTTAACAATACAAGAAAACTTGTTTATTGACCTTAACATTACGAATCGTTCTGCTTACCTTATTAAAGCAAACAAATTAAGGAACATCTCTTTCGTTTCTCAGCTATTGCACATTTCAAAGTAACAAAAATGACAAAAAACATTACTTAGCATCAAACAACAACGATTGCCTTACGAATAATTAAACGTGTCCAAACTTGTCCAAATGTAAGTCTACCTAGATCTATGTATTTATTCCTTTTTAATGAACTGATGTCTGCAGTGTATATGTCAAGAAAATGTATTTTTGATATTTCACAGAAACTATATATTGGCCTTTAATTAAACCGCTACAATATTTATCATACAATCAGTGTTAAATTTAATTATTATTGCTGAGCCTTTATAAAAAAGCGCAATAATATGAAACCTAGCGTGACTCTGTAGAGTCCTCTGCCAGTAAATTTCATCATAATCGTTTCAACCGAAGACTACAACTTTAACCGAGAGAAGAACCGCGCTTAACCTATTGTTTAAATACATAATTCAATAAAATAATTTATCTACCACTTATAAACATCAGAGCGCTCCACTTTCTTTTGGCTATTGGATTTGAAATTGATAGAGATTGAAAGCGGAATTTTTTTAGCCTGCGTGAAAGTCTTATCTATGTTTAACTGCTGCTTCTGTTCGCACAGTTTAAATATAATTCTGATGTGTTTAATTGATTTATTTTTCACAAATATTTTCTGTTCAATGTTCAACTGTTTCTAGAGCAGTAATATGTGAGGTGTCTAATTCGCATAGGAATACTATTCCTTTGGTTGTGGAGCGATCATTTAATACTGACATTACCTACGTAGAACAAATGAAGAGTTAAAAAGGTAGCCCTTGGATTGTAACTAATAATAGATACTGATAAACATGTTACATAAATTATCTTTTAAACTTTCGGTACCGCTTAAAAAATTACCTCAACCTGGGTAAATTACCAGACATATAGTTTTTCCGTCATACGGGCTACTAATAATGGTTGACGAGTGACCTGGTGTGAACAATATTTTCGTTTATCTATAATTACCCTTTCCACTCAGTGTCTGGTGAAAACTAGTTCCATCAGCCTGTACCTTTCTAATCTATTGTTAATTCATTAGGACAACACACGTCAATCTTAATTGCAAAGCTGATCGGTATCTTCATTAGATCGTCGATTTGTATATCAAAGAAATTTATTCTGCACCGATTCTTTGTAACAGCACTGCAAATTGCATTTTTAATACCTTGTTGAGATATGTATGATGTCATAAAAATATAACGTCATAATAGTTTATGTTACCACCGAGACTCGTTACTATCGAAGCTAATTAGTGGCTTGAATAAAATCGATACATTAATAAATAAATTATTGATAAAAAGTCGTATATATTTCCGATAGGTAACCATAAACTCGGTCAACATGAAATGGAAATATAATCTTTATTGCTTTATGTAAACGATGTATAATTGTTTGTACTATTAGATAAAAAATACTTTCTGTTATAAACTGGATGAACAGCTAAAAAACGAAAAGAACATGGTATATGTTTGGTGGTTTTAAATTATGAGAGAAATATTTTGTACGTGAGTTAAATGATTGCTAGTTATTGTTCTGCAATTTCCCATTTATAACGATTTGATTGAGAATAATTTTTACGTTAAGAATATCTCGCAGGTTCAGCAAACTTTTTCTATAAAATAATAAACTAAGATCTTATAGTAAACTTTTATTAATAAAATTTATAATTATTAATTTAATTTATTTAATAACTCGCATTCCCTATGGAAGTTCCACCGCTCTGATAATAAAAAACTCTTGACAAATGATATACCTAAATCATCGCCATAAACCATTTTACCTATCAATGAAAACCGCGTGAAATATTTTTCAATAGTTTTTGAGTTTACCGCGAACAGACAAACAGACGTGACAGAAGTCTTATTATATGCAGGGATTTTTTTTATATTCACTGCAATTACAATTGATTATATAGTACAGTAATATATTGGGCAATACTGTATCTGATGGCAAGCATAGGATAATCCAAAAGCAACGAGTACACGAAGACATCAAAAGCCTATTGATATTATCAAATCGGCCCACGTAAAGGGCTCCTAATTCAAATCATATACTGAATATGGTATTAAATACATTATAAACTCAAGTCTTTAGAAGTAATAGCTTGTTTATTTAAAAATATTGCGGATTAAACATGTGTTAATTATCCTTATTGCACTACCAGTACTCCCTCATTCATATACATTCTATGTGCAAGTCCAAACGTTAATTATCGCCTTTCACTTTATCGGTACACGTTTTATTTTGAATTACATGTTGTACTTTATTTCTTATTATAAAGATTGTATTCAATACAAACTTTTCTAATGCCTCAATCGCTTGTGTGTTCAGCAGGTGTTATATTATTTCCATATTAAGATCAAGATATGTAATTTAATTTTAATTAACAATTTAGTGACCTAATCTAACATAATCACTTGCTATGTACATTTGTATGTCGAATCAAAATGAATATAATAAATATTCAATATAAATTCAACTTTCAATCAAACAAACATTTATTTAAAAAGATATTTGCGCGATTTTAACGTTCGATCACCTTTGTGTCTAGCAACCGGTTGATGATGCGAAAACCTGTCCATTTCGGAACAGCCGCCGACAACACGCGCACCGCTTCTACTACCAGAGCCATATTTTTATATTAAAGTTAGGTGTCCACTCACCACTTTCCTTAGTTTAATCTATTGTCCATATAACTAAGATGATAAAGGCGTACTGATGTCCGCAAATCACGCGAAACAAAGCATTTAAGTTTTTTTTTTTCTCGAGCTGACTACGTTATTGACCCAGCAAGGTCTTAACAGCTTCACCGGATCACGAAAGCATTTAACAGCCAGGTTAGTTATTATAAGCATTTATTTATATTCAGGCCTTTTTTGTGGAGGCACAGGTGGGACGCAATGCCCTTAAAAGGAATTACGAAAATATCGAAAAATTGCTATAGCAACTGAAAAGTTTTCGGTCTGAAAATTTTACAACAGTATCTTAACATTATATGCCACAAGTACCCATAGTAACAAGGTATACATTTTTCCTCAAAATATAGTGGCAAATGACAGAGAAATTATGGACTTACAACTTTGGAAAATTCGCGAGCCCTCAAGAAAAAAAATAATAAAAAAAGGGCCTGCGTATAAGGATATGTATAATTTATTATCTACTATGCATTTACTTGCATTATGTTACAATTTCTTAAGGGCTAGGCTATTTATTACTTGTACTGCGAATTTGTAGAGGGTAGAATCACAGGTGTCAATAGTTCCCTTCAGTGGAGCCTTACCCTACTCATTAGGAACGCAGTGCGTGGTGAAGAGCCACATCGTACTAGCGATGACCTAATCTCGACAGAGCAGGTGGTGAGGAATAGAACAAGACTACTTCCGTTCGCCCATCAGGGTTTGGAAGGAGAAAATAATTAAAAAAAGAATACCGTTGAAGAAAACTATGTAAAAAAGTTACAGAGCGTGAAGAGACGATCGTTACAAACACAAACGGGGTTTTAAGACAAACAGAGAGAGAATACCAGGTGAAAAATTACAGAGGGTGATGAGAAAATGTCATTAAAAACACTGTCGTTTCCAACACTACCAAGCCGGACTGAGGGAGATCTGGTAGATAACTGATCTTCCATTGCATTCTAATGGCTAGGAGACAATATGACTGGACTAGACTAAATCGGACAGCTGGTCTTTCCCCGAGGTGCCACGATGCATGCTTATGCGATCCGGTGGCTGCTATTAGTTCGGCAGACGGTTCGCCGTAGAAGTTTTGTAGACTCTAGGCTCTAATACCAACCATCTTTCCTTATTGGGAGTAGATTTAACTCATGTTAAAAAAGGGCTAGGTATTATGTGAATACAAGGATAATATATGAGATAGCTTACATTAATTATAAGTATTACTCATTGTGATACATTACAAGGAGCTCATAAATAGTGTTTAATTCATAACGTTCTATTATGCATTTCTTTCTATGGAAATTATAAAAAGGAAGAAGAAAGATTGAGTTATTCAACAATATTAGAGCAGAAAATGGACTATATTAGATATCTATTCCCTATAATCATTACACATTCTGTATCACGGCTAGTGCTCCGACGAGTTATTTAACTTAATCCCTTACTCCCCTTCCATAACCGAACTACACGCACTGGGCTTCGTAGGCACAGTTTTACGGTAAATTGTATCTGGGCACGAACTAAAAAGTTCGCATCGTCATATCTTTGCCGTATTGTGAAACTGTGGAACAATTTCCCGGCATGTGTGTTCCCTCCTTGCTATGACACGGGGTCCTTCAAGCGTAACGTGAAGAGACACTTACACAGACCGGCATGACAGCGGCGACCAGTGATGGATAATCTGTCTCTCGGTGGTTGCCGATATTTTTGGATTGTACTGTGCTTACCATCAAGCATAGCACAGTCACTTTGCCGCGCAGCAATAAAAAAAAACAATCATGTGTTATGGCTTTCTAAATATCAGTAGTCCGGTAAAGCTGTTCAGACCTTGCTGGGTCAAGAGCGTAGTCAGTTCGAGAAAAAAAAAAACGAAATATATGTTTAACATCCTTTTCATTAAGAGTATCAATAATAATTTAAACATAACAATGAGAACCATTAAATATGTTGGAATAAATTCCTCCTTCGATGAGAGATGATTATCGCAAAAGAATTAGAAAAGTTACTTAGAACATAGTCCAGTGAAACTGTTAAGACATTGCTAGGTCAATAGCGTAGTCAGTTCGAGAATAAAAAATGGTTATAAATTCTTCATGTTTGCTATTTATTTGCGGCAAGTAAAATAAATGCAAGCCACTTTATATCAGAAAATTAACAATTTACAAGGATTATCTGTTATACGGAATGACGTTATCCGGTATACGGCTAATCGGTTAGATAAACACGTATTTATTATTAAAGTATACACCTGCTTAGAACAGAGACCTTATCACCTTAACGAAGTTCTCTACATAAAAGTGTTGGTAACAATTTTTTTTTCTTCTTTTGTGTGGAGGTGTAAAAAGCTGTAAATTCCTTATCGGTTTTACTAAAAAGCCGGATGCCTTAAAAAGTGTCCATTGAATGAATAATGCTGCAAGGAGAATAGTATTTGATGTTTCAATATTGGAATGAATTTTATATTTTATTTTATTTGGATGGTTTTGTCAATAAATTATGTTATATTAAGTAAGTATATTAAGTTATCACCCGATCGTAGATTCCAATACACATTAATAATATGCATTATTAAAAATAATACACACAAATAAAGTGTAAATAATATGATTATAGTAAGTAGAAGTATTTGGTTTTTTACACTATTTTTGGAATAATATTAGGAGTTAGGCTATAATGGATTTACATACTTGCGTTAAATATCCAAGGCTTAGGCATCACAACTGACAAAGTGTAAATTGTTATTTTATTTTATTTTAAGGTAAAAGGTGATCTTCCAGCTAATAAATGTACAAATATAGAGTAAATAACATCAGTGAGGCCATTTAAAAGTTCACACAGATGTACAGTTATATAATTATAATACATGCACTTAGTTGGTAGAATTATTTAAAAAAAAGTACGGGTGATAACTTAATACGTTATATATGCTTTATATATTATATAATCCTTTATTTTTCATAGCGATATAAATGAGTTGAGATACACGGATTCAGATCAATTTTATATCTTAAAAAGTTTTATACTTATAACTTATATCACGAGGTTTTCTTGATTGGAATATGATAATAGTAAATTTAAAGTTGAACGAGTAGTACGAGTAGTACGAGTTGAAGCAACTAGTACAATTATCTTGTAAATTGCTTAAGGTCGTTCGATCTATGTGGGCGCGATGATCGCATCTAATGTTTTAAGCATTTTATTTTTGAGTTACATAACGATTATATAAATATGAGAAATCATTCTTCGGAATTCCATTTCAAATATTATCAACCTGTTCTTATTAAAACCATACATTTGTATTTTTATTGAATAGTTTATTTAAAGTGCTCTGTGATAATTTAACTTTAAAAATAACGTATAAGTATTGAAAATGAGTGAAATTGTTAGAGGTTTTTGGATTAAACGACTTGATTATTAAAGGATTAAGTAAACTTTTAAATAATATGAAAACTACTACGATAATTTCATATTTTACTTACGAATTTATTTATAGTTTATGTTATAGTCTGTATTTAAGCTTTAGCATATTGTTTCGCGGTTACGCGGTCGTATGATTGAATCTATTTATTACATAAACGAACACGTTTATATTTTTGTTAAAGAATTCCAACTATATTGCCTCTACTATATACATATAAATACCCTTAAACTAATATAGAAGAATATTTCATAAGGAAATATTCGACCAATGACGAATACATAGAAAGCTTGTGAATATACATTTTATAACTTAAAAACCGGCTGCGCGGACAAATGTCTTACGAAAAATCTTGTGAAAATTTAACATGCAACACTACCTTGCCGAGATCAAAATACAGTCTTAAAATCACAATAATCACACCATTAATATAAACTTATTCGTATCGGGTCCCATGGCTACACTTTAACCAACCCGATGCCAGTAAAGTCATAAGTACAACTGGCGCGCTTGTTGTAAGACAAGTCGCTCCAGGTATCATTTTCACGTTTTTATAAAGACACCGTATTAAAGAGTTTGCTGTGACTGAAAGTTGTTTCGCTACGAAGCAGCAACTTTACTAGGTTAGGTTGTAACGAAACAGAACATTGTATCATATCGTCCAGTGCTAGAAAGAGATGAAATTAGTGTAGCCGCAAGACTTCTCATAGAGTAGCTATACTCGTGAAACGAATAAAAATAATATTGGTTGTGCTGTCTACCGTGAAGACATTGTGGAATGAAGTTAACATTACTTAGTTCGGGCGTTAAAATTTTATACTGTATTAAGTTTTCGCGTTTTATTTTTTAATTAATTAATAATAATTAATTCTAGAATTTGGTTTTCCAATTTTTTTATAAAGTTCAAAATAATAACGACAGATGTATAATCATATATATTTTACTTTATGCTAAAAACTTGTTTAAAAATCTTTAACTATACAAAATAATACTGGTTTATATTGCTATTAGTATTATTATGATCTCTTGAAGATATATTCATATTTTAATTGGATAGTGAAAAACAACTTTTAAGGACATGATAAGGAAATTAAGAATTATGCAATTGTATATTAAGAATATACAAATGATTAATAATTGGTTTACTTTAATATAACTCAGATGTTTCAAACAGAATTTTTTTGAATTACATTACGATAGCACGTACAATAAATGCATAAAAATGGCCACGAATGCATTATTGATGTTAGTAATTTATTGTTAATGACTTTATTGCTACCCTTTGAAAGCGGGTTGGGATTCTGTTTCAAACTTCTCTATATTTATTTGGTGTTTGACCTTGACGACGTCACCGTTTTAAAATGTTAGCAACGCGCGCTGCAAGCCGTCTTTGTCTCACCCAATACTCCCATAGGGGACCGATTCAAGGATACAGTGCACTCTTCAGTTCACTGCTCCCTCCGCTTGTTGCGTCGAAGCCTTATGCTGTAGTCATTTGGAAATTATTCACGGCAGATTTTTTGAAATTACCTTTCTGAACTATACAGTTTGTTTATAACATTATTTTTACCATACGCAATTTTTATTTTATTTGTTTTCCTCGTAAATTGTTTTTTAACAAATATATATATAATATTATTGAAGTTTTGTTTTTAGCTATAGAGATGGCAATATTATCGTTTGTCAGTTGAATTGTAAGCTAGCATTGTCATCTAAGAACCGCCCAATGATATTACAAATATATAAATAATATCATTGAGTTCGCCGATATTATTATACCTATAACATTTTTAAGAAAATTGACACACATTTCAGTTATTACAAAGATATAGCGTTGTTTATTGTTTGAAATACAATTAAGTAGGTACTGCCACAATGATTATTGTCATAATTAAAAAATCATTTATATATATATATATATATATAATTCAAATTCAATTCAAAATAATATATATATATTATTATTATTATTAACGATTATATATATTCTAATAAGTATTGGTAATAGGATGAGACAACTTTGCGATGGAAAGGACATGTAATAAATACCATAAAAAGTAAAAAGGTATTTATCAGAAATCGAATTACATGAACGTATAAGTTTTAAGTATAGTAGTAGTATTTACTAAGAATACGTTGCAATCTCTTTCAAGGTTTATCGAAACTGCACTGAAAACCATTTGGAACTTAGGTGTTTTTTATTTATTTATTTCACCTTTTTATGAACGGTGATAGTAAGTAGGTACAAAATATTCAACATAATACGTACCTCATCTTTTTCTCTGAAGTCAATAATGTTACTTCTGGAATAAAAAATAAGAATATTTGAAAAACGAAATTATCTCTATAAATATTTATCAGCATTTATAATTTGTGTCAATTCATTAGTCTAAATCTTGATAATCATGTTCATTCTTTTTATTATAAACTCTAGTAAGAACGGATGAAAATAGGCTATAGTGGAAAGGTACGCAATTATGTAAAAAATATAAAAATGATGTGCATGCAATTATAAACCTTGGACAACTTACCTAGAACGAATTTTCTTTATAACAGGCCTTTGAGGTGTGCTATCATGTATTCTGACTTGAGTTGGATCGATTTCTTCACATTCATCATCGTCAAACGTCATTAGCCCTGTTCTTTTTGCCAGAATGGAATCCATAAAGGGGCTATATATCTGCCCAGAAGTACCCAATATGTCGTCAATATCTGTATACCTCGATATGTATTTGTTTGTGTCTTTTTGATATGAGTTCGCTGAGCCTCTTTTTCTATATTGGTAGTTATTCTCATAAGGCGATGTTCTTCCTCTAAAATATTCATTTTCTTTGGGTGTTTCTAAACCTTCTGGACTTCTTCTATCACCCAGAGGCTCATCGTCTGGCAAGTGTAAAGGAAAAGGTGGAACCTGCGATGGAGCTACAAATATTTGGATATCTTCTGAATCTGAGGAATCACTTTCTTGTTGCAGTGGAGGAGTCGGTAGTTTTTCAATACCTTCTGGAATGTTTTTCTCGCTAGATAACCACCAGGGTCTTTCTCCAGATTCTATATGCCTTATACGTCTCAATGCAAAATTTCGCTCAGACTCAGACCGACTTAAATTTTGAGATTCAGGCTTATTACTTGTTGACGAATTTTCGTTACTTGTGATCCACCAGTCTTTCTTGTCACCTGAATCTATGTGACGCATCTTGAATAAGTTACATTTTTCACTTTTGTCGCTCTCACTAGAAGACTTTCTAGGTGGTGTTAATCGTTCTATTCCTTCTGGTATATTTGCACTACTGTCAAGCCACCAAGGTTTTTCATCTTCTTCTATAAATTTACTTGGTTTTGTAGAACTACCCGAATTACAGTTATAATGTGGACTTGTGTTTCCTTTTTTATTATCACCACTAGTTTCTGACCACCAAACTTTTTCTCCAAATTCTTCATGGTTTACCTTTTTGGGTACATCCCTGTCTGATGGAGATTTAAGGCTATCATTAGTGATACTACTGTTTGTTTTGTGAGTATCAGCATCCAACCACCATGCTCTCTCTCCAGACTCTATCGGTCTAATACCCTTGAGTTTAACTAAACTATCATCGTTACTAGCGACAATATTTTTATTTTTGCCAGATTTTTCACTTTCAGTAATAAGATTAGAAAAATCTTTACTAGTTGAGTCTGTTACAGAGGAATCTGTAACTCTATTATTGTCACTGGAATCATGTTGCCTCATTTTAAAAAGATTTGTCACAGGAGCTAATGCTCTTATTAAAAAGGATTTTGCTTCCTCAGTGCCATTATCATTCTTCTGTAATGCTACTGGTGAAGTCTGTCTAGTAGATTTATCTGTTGGCATGGAAATTTCCTCGGCGGTAGTTCGGGAGTTATCATTTGATTTTGATTTGATAATATTTTCATCTTCACTAATAGATGACTGTGTTGATAATGTAGTAGTTGACTCCGGACTATTACTTTCTCGTGATTTGGAATGTTTTAATCTCGAGGAAATGTTTTGCAAATTGTTGCTTGAAGAAGTTTTTTCAAGACCTTTTGATTTAGTAGCAGATGATTTATCATTTACTTCACTACTTTGATCTGAATCTGTAGAGCTTACTGATTTGCTTCTTCTTTTTATAACCTTTTTCTTAGATGTAGAATCGGTCGATGAATCTGTACTTGATTTGCGTATTTTAGGTTTCTTTAATTTTGAGCTATTATCTATTTTTGGTGCCTGTGGTGGAAGTTGACTGTTGGAAATAGTTATTTCTGGTGATACTAGCTCTGCGACAGATGATGGACTTGTAGCACTTTTTAATTTTAGATTAACGTTTATAACAATATCTGGTGTATCATCAGTTTTATTTTGTCCGTATATAGAGTGAATTTCTTGACTTAAATTTGATCCACTGTTATTACTCGAAATATTATCATGAAAATTTTCTTTTGGTGGTGGTTCAGTACTATGGCTTCTGCTACTTCTATCATTTTGTGAATTACTATTGGAATTTTCTTTAAGCGTAGTATATTGAGTAGAGTACCTACCTGCGTACCCAGTATAACTGCTGGCGTTTGGCGAGTAATAAGACCAATTTGTTGTACTCGATCTCGCAGTACTACCAAACCTACTTAATCGTGTGGAGTCGTCAAGTCTGTCTGATTGAATTTCCTTGTCAATCATTTCTGGCCTTTTTATTGCTCTAGATATTATTTTTTCTATTGTCTTTGCCATATCAGCTCGTCTGCTTCTCACGTAAGCGGAAGATCCTGGTGGAGTGGGTGAAGTATGACGTGTAATTACTGTTATTGTTTCAGTCTCAACTTCGTTCTCTTCATCTTTTATTTCGGTAACTGGTTCATTGTGTGTTTCTGTTGATTCTTCTATAACTATCGTCGGAGGTACTTGCACAGGTATACCAGTTCCACTTTTAATATTTTCATTGTGACTGACGGGGGACACCGAAGATCTTTTTATTATTGTTGGACTTCTTAAATAAGATGAGGATAATCGATTGGCTATGGCGTAACGGTTAACAGTGATTTCTGCTTTTGCTTCTGCTCTTGATGGAGGTCGTGTGTAATTAGATGTCCTAGGATATAATTTATAGCTCGACAAGCTATTAAAGCTTGAGGACTTGTCAGTCTTGCTTGGAATGTCTTTATCACGATCTCCAGGACTAGGATCCCGAATTTTATCTTTAAAACTTTTCGTGGTTCTTCTATCAGGGCTTAGGCGTCTTGTAGGTCGACCGAGACCATATTTCGATGTCGTTGATACAGGGCTAACATCTCTGCTTTTGTCTCTATTTGCAGTTATTGATGGAACAGAAAGTTTGCTGTAATCTTTTTTTTCATATTTGGAAGCAGGTTTTTCGGTTTTGTTATAATTTGAATATCGGCTTGCGATTGTCGAGATAGGAGTATCATCTTTAGTTGCAGATCGATCTGAACAGACTATTGGGATACTTGATGACTTATAAGACGGTGTCGAGTTTATATATTTCGCTGTAACAGTTGTCGGTCGTTCGGTAGAAGTGCTTGATATATTAGTTCTGCTTTTGTCTCTGCCTCGACCGTAAGTCGATGTATCATACTGAAAAATGAAATGATCTAGATTAATATATAGGAAATATATACGAAATAGGCTTGTAATGAAAATGTCTCTTTGTAAGTCATAACACTGTCTAAGTAATTGAATACAATGAAATGTAATAAATTAAAATGTAACAAAAGCAATTCTGATAATTAAAAAAAATTACAAACTAGTTTACATGAACTAAAGACAAACTTGCTAAGACCTTTGCTATTCGGTATATTTAAGAATGCAAATACGAAGTGATTTACTAAGGATTTCGTTTTGGAAAGAAAGAGATTAATTATTATTGTACAGCCGTTTTAAAATATTGTAGGATTTTATGAATTTAGAACAATAATCTACGTTAAACAAATTTTTAATGCGTAAATTAATAACATTATCTAATTATAAGCAAATATTGAACGAGTACAATCACACAATAGTTGAAAGTAGAAAATTTAATAATTCCAAATTTTATCGTTAGCAGTTCTTTCTGTAGCAAAATAATTTACGAAAAATATTATCAAATCTAAGGAACACTAATTGTATTAGATAATAAATATATTTAGAATAAGTTAATCTTACGTGTTCGCATAGAAGAACTGTATAAAGTATCAATGCCTATATTAATCAGCAAAGTTGTTTTAAATTATAGCAATATCAAATATGTATTTATATACAGCGCACCTTTCATTGCAATTATCGTTAACGTCTGACGAATACAAGCGTGAAGTTATATAGTTACTGTTTTCTTGTTTTATGAAACAAATATAGAAATTAACAGTGATTCTCAAAATAAGTATTTCATCCAAGACTACTAATAAACCCTATATCTATTTGATTCTAACTCTATATTCTAAATTCATATCATATAATATGGGCTTCTACTCAATTGGGTCGCATACACCGTACATATAGTAATAAACAAATTATAGAGTGTCTTTTTTTATTGCTTACATTTTGGAATTAGTCTATGTGTATTCAACCATGAAATTTGCAGGTCGGCATGGTAAAGGCGACTGGCAATTGATTGTAGATCTTGGATTGCACTGTGCTTACCACCAGATTTAGTGAAATTATTTTATATTGCTTATAAAAAAAACAATATACTTATACGGTACTAGCCTCTACCCGTGACTCCGTTCGCGTGGAATAGTTACTTTGGGCTCAGATTTTGAAACATCCTTCATTGGTGTTCCGCTCGTATTGGTTTTAGCGTGATAATATATATCCTATAATCTTCCTCGACAAATGGGCTATATAACACTGAAATGATGTTTCAAATTGGACCAGTAATTCCTGAGATTACCCCTTACAACGTCACAAACTCACAAACTTTTTATGGTATTAGTATACTCGTAGATAAATGCACATTGAAATGATTTCAATTTCTTGCGATACGAAAATAATAATAATAATTTAGTTTTAAAACTAAACAAGGAATTGTAGAATTTTTAAATCTTTTATACAACTGGGGGCCTTGCCAAGTTACTTATCTATACGCAAAGATATTTTTCATCGAAGAATGCGTGCCATACTTACGAGACGAGTTCGCTGTCTAATAGTAATGTAACTTATGTATGCTCTGTATACTCTTTTTACAATGTGTTTAAATTTTAATATACATTTATATATAAATCTTAGTAGAGTCACACTGAAGCTATTACTGGTTTCAGTATGAATGGATCGGCGCGTCCGGGGTAGTACTACTCGACCCATAGAAACTCCGACGTAAAGTAACAGTGCTAGAGCATTGTTGCATTTCGTTCGGTTAGTGAGAGTACCGAAGGCCCATACCTTTCTCACCCCTCCCCTTCTCTTCTCTTCCAATCCCCTGCCCATCTCTTTCCTTCCTTCCCCCTCCCCCAAATACATGCTGGTAAAGCAAATGCGACTCCTTAGATGTTGCTAGTGTCTATGGACGGCGGTGATCACTTAACATCAGGTGACCCACCTGTTCATTAGCCTCTTATGATATAAAAAATACATATTAATTTTAATTCATATAAAAGTACTTACATAATTTCTAAAAGACATCTTGCGAAATCATCCAATGGTACCCATTGGCGGGGACAGTGTGGGCTTGAAAACTTCGATCAATCTGTAAAGATGAAAGCTCATATTATGAACGTTACTTGTTTGTCTCAGATAATAATTAACTATTGATACTATTACGAGTCATTATAAAAACAAACAAAGAGTAGGCATCTTTGCATTCAAAAACAATGCAGGTACTTAAAAGGTCCGAGAACTGCCTTTAATGCGCTTATATTTTGTTCTTATATATTTTTGAGGGCTTTTCAACCAGAAACAATGTTCACGTCGACGGGAACTGTTATATAGTAATTAAGCAGTTAAACTATTAAATTTAGGCAAACAAAGAAATTAGGTGCCTCTTGAACTTATAACTTAGAGCTGATATAGAAATAAATCGTGGATGATCATCGTCAGTTTAATTCTAGTCAGAGTGAATAAGAAGCGACAACTGGGAGTCACCTATGTGAGTTATGCGTAGTATTAAGCGTGTGTTTATGTAGAGTATTTAATGATTAAAAACAAACCTCCTTAAAATTGATTTTGGTAATTTCAGGTTCATGTTTTTTATATATACGTTTATTCCTACTAATATTTATGATTATTTTTGACCATCCTTTTTTACTCGTTGCTTGTTAGTGTTGTTTAATATAAAGTTTAGAGACTGATTATAACAAACATAATATATAGCAAATTCTTATAAATTTATTCAATTTGACCTTTACTTACATTTGAATAATTAGTTTACAAATCAAACTTATTATTCAGAATATCCAATGGAGTTACATAATATTGGAAGAAATTTAATGTCCAGCGTGTAATTGAAATATATATATATACATTATGTATCCACATAGCGTCTCTATATAAGTATTATCTGATATTTATAATCACGTAATATAATTATGCGACGCGAATTATTAGTTGGTTCATCCGTCGGGCCGTGGACGCTCCGGCGCGCGACGTTGTCACAGTATAGAAATGAGAGACAGTACGGAAACTACCTACAAAAGCTCGAAAACGTCACCCTCGCACAAGCATGCGCATCGACAAGAGACTTTAAAGGTACTCTATGGACAGCACTATGAAAACCGTTTACGCACAGTATAAATATGAGAGACAGTACGGAAACTACGCACAAACGTTGGAAAACGGCACACTCACAAAACCATGTGCATCGACGAGAAGTTTTGAAAGGAATTCTATGGACAGAACCGCGAAAACCGCTTAGGGATCTCGTTGATGCGTAAGTTTATGTGAGTGTGCTGGTACGAGCGTTTGTAGGTAGTTTCCATACTCTCTCTAATATTTATACTGTGACATTGTGGTTACAATTTAAAAATGGCAATAGCAGATAACAACGAAGATGCCATAAAGAATACAATCTATATGTGATACATGTAATTAATGTAAACTAACGTAATGCAGCAAACGTATAATACTCAGTAGAATGAAACCACTAGTTGCTCACATTTTGAACGATTTTAAACGATTTTTAACAAGGTATATTTCTAAAGGAAATTTATTTGTCAATGTACATTCTGTATAATAAAAAAATAATAATAGCGTTACTTAATGATTTTAAAAGCTATTAAGATCAACGCAAGTGGTAGCTAGACACGTTCTTTATAAAAACTCAATATCAACCATGATTCGAACTCAAGAAACTATGGGAACCGACCAATGTTCCTTTGAAATTATTTTAACCGGTTACGTCTTCAAATATGCATTTGGTGTGATATTTATAGTTAAGTGGATCTTCTTCGTAGTCTTATTGTTGTAGAATCCATAAACATTAATAAAAACATTATTGTTTGTATCAACTAGTTTCTTCTTTTGGGATACGTACATATACGGAATCAAATAAGGTAGTATGGTGTTATTATTGTCTTTTAGTGAAGTGTTAATATCTATCTAATCTTATACCTTTAAACGAGCAATTTTATATTTGTATATATTCAGGATCTCGGAAACGGTGTCATATATTTCCGTCAAACTTAGTATATAGGTAGTTTCGGGGCCGATAAACCGATCTGGCTAGATTTTATTCATGGAAAACTTTTTACTGAGTTTTCAGGCAATTAAATAATATAGCTAGAATATAAAGGTAAATTTCGCCACTGCTCTCAAAACAAAAATAACTCAGATAGAAATCAGTTGCTTCAAAAATCCGTGTAACCCCAGTTCGAATCCTAGTGACAGCAAAAGAGATATCTTTTTTAATTTTTTTTTTTGTTTAAAAATGCTAATTTTATGAGGCAAACCTAACAGATTTTAATCCAATAATAAATCTTAAAGGACCGAGCTAGGATCGGTCGCCCAGGTGATAAGCATATAATATATATATATAAGCATTATAATAATATTTAACTTTGTTTGTGCTATATATTTAATTTAGTCACAATGACTGCAGACAGTAGTGAAAACGAAATATAATAGAATAATTGTGTTCTGTGTTGTATTTTTAAATTAATTATAGTCTGAATTATATATATTTTATAAACTGTACATTGAAATTATTATCATTAGTCTTATTTTCGCGTCTATTGGCATTCCGAACTGTTTTTTTTTGTTTCGGGTAATTACCAATACGTACAGAAAGAATAGTGTTGTTGAGAGGTATGGGTGTCGGGGATTATGACCAGCCTCCGATGTACTGGCTTATTGTGTAGAAAAGGACCACCACAGATTAAATCACAAAAATATATTAAATAATAATAAATGAATAAAAAACACCAAATACATTATTTACAGTTACGATTTTTGACATACACAATCTAAAAAAAACGAAAGCAAAAAAAGGTGCGGACTTAGAGTTTGCAGATGGGGGTGTAAGGGGTGTCGCGTAACATCTTAAGACTTGAGACACCCAAGCCAACCTTACCTGCACGTGGTGCACCCTGTTGAATAACGAACGAGGCAATGGCGAAAGCGGGGGGTAGGGTTTTACAACCTGACTGGGTCGCAACCACCGTGTATTTGGCGAAAAAGCCTATAGTGACTCACTTCTGCGCGTCGCGGTTTCGGGATCAGCCTGTGCATATCCAGTATCGGGTGACTTTCGTCATTATGGCCGGCATGACAGCGGCGACCGGCGATGGATAATCTGTCTCTCGGTGGTTGCCGATGTTTTTGGATTGTACTATGCTTAACATCAGGCGTAGTGCAGTTACTATGTCGTGCTTCAATAAAAAGAACAGAAGAAAAAGAAAATATTATTATTTACATTTCTTACAGTTTATAATGACGATATGATAGGTTGTATAATCTTAATACAAAATACCAAAATTATATGTACAAAGGCGCTTATGCTACGCGTCGATAGTTTGACGCAAGCTGCAATACCGCAATACGTTCGGTCATGCTTACTAGCATGTCATAACACGAAATTATACTTCTTCTACTGCTAAAATACCACTCAATGCGCCTAAAGAAGTTTTCACTACAATAAATAATTGATTATGTCTCTATATTCCATTTTGTATTTAGAATCTTAACTGTCTCTCTGTTTATTTGTGAGATAGGTATACGTCAAAAATGACTTCATATATTTTCATAAGATATTGTACACGGACGGTATATGTTATTTAAATTTGACATGCTATGAGAAATGTCAAAAATATTTAAAAAAATCTTAATTCTTATTCAATTTTAATAAATAATTTTACGCGGGAAATATTTACACGTCATTTCAAAACCGAATGAAAATACATCGTCTGTTTACAATGAGCTTCCTATTTCTTTAATTTTTTTTTTACAACTTTTTTTCCTTGAGTGTTCATCTTCTTCTACGGAAAATATGTCGAGATCTTCATTGATTTAAGCAGTTAATTATTTGATTTTGCTAAATATTATTGTTATGAAAGGCTAGTTCTTCTAGTTTGTCAACAATATCTTCACAATCTTACTCAATACAGATACGTATGGCTCAGGGTCAACGCATTTTATCAAAATATAAATATATTCCTATAAATAATTGATATAAGAATATGATTTAAAAGGGTTTGAGAGTATATTAGATTAAGTTTTGTTTTAGAAAAAAGGATGCGCGACATCGTAGGAGCAAGGTGAATGACCCCATATCTAATAATAGCAGCCTTTAAATGTCTCATTGCTGGCTGAAGGCCTGTCTTCGATATTACGAACTGGCTTGATAGCCACACTATCTAATAATATATATATATTTAAGCAATTTGAAACGCTAAGTAATAGATTCCAATTTTCTTTTTGTGTTCCACTATGTGGTTACCACAACGATATAAGAACATGTCGGAAGTATTCACGTTCTCTGACAATCCTTATTTCCACCGTCAATTAATAGTGCTACAGAATAAACTTAAATTTGTAAATAATTGTATGCACACTTATTTTTATTTTAATATCATATACCAGGTGTTAGGTTAGTCGCTTGCAGTATTCTAAGAGATGATGATGGTTTATTGTCACATTTAACATATAAAACATCAAAGCAAATACTAATAAACAAAGAGAACTTAAGTTAAAGTTTGTTCTAAGACATTCAAAAGTATAAGCACAAACGTAATAAAGGTAGGTGCAAATACCGGTGGCGAAAGCTACAAGAGGCGACCCAGAGACTTGTTAATAAACGGACAATCAACCTTTTTGTTTTGTTCATGTCGTTCTCACGTTAATTTTCAAGTGAAAGTGAAGTCATCCGACGGTCACTAACACTATGGTTGAACATAGACGCGTAGAGGATTGCGTATAAGTTTTGTATTTTTCTAGATAATTAGGTAAAATTTTATGCACATATTTTTTAAATTTGTTACTGTCTAAACTCTCAGCCCGCATACTTATGTGTAAAAATGCTTTTGATATGTTCCATATCGATAGACTCCTTCAGCTAAGTATTGAAGTAAGGAAGGTTTTAATCCAGTCGACTATATTTCGCCACTAGATGGCGGTGCAGAACACCAATTTATGTAATATTCAATGATCGTCATAAAATTTGGTGTATGTTTGCATATGGATACGGAGAATTCTAACACCTTTGCTATAACTTAACTATATATTACTGGCTTGTTACTCGTGATTTCGTAATAGTTTGTTCAGTGTAAAGGCACGTGGGGGGAAGAGTAGGGGGAGGGGAGTGCGCGCTGCACTGGACACCGCTATTCTAATCTATGTTTCAGTCATGTTCAAAATCTTTATTGATAAAGTTTACATTTGTGCTCTAAAATTGATCATGTTTTGTTTTATATAATCCATCGAATCCTGAAATTTATTTTAATTACGAACTCTATATAACGACTATAGTTAGTTTATGTTTTAGTCCGATGGTTTATGTTTAAGGAAGTGCAGTAACGACTTCGTAGTGATGTTAAAGTACAATGATAGTAGTCTGATCATCAAAATTGGCTTTAATCTATACTAGACTTTGTCCTCTATGAAATAAATTTCAGTTTCATTAAACCACCGACTTTTTGTCATTTCAATTGTATAAATGTACTACATAATATTATAAGCTAGGAATGAGCATATCATATCATGTAGGTGGTAGAGCCACGCTGAAGCTATTACTGGCTTTAATATTCCTGGGTCGGCCTGTCCGGGGTAGTACCACCCTATTATAGAAAACCGACGTGAAATACCAGTGCTTGCATTGTTGCATTTCGTTCGGCCAGCGAGAGCGCCGGAGGCCTACCTCTGCTCACCTTCCCCTTCTTCTCTTCCCTTCCTCCCTCCCCCCAGGCCTCCAACACAGGCAGGCAACATACTTGCAACTCGCCTGGTGGTAAGGATTAATCGATTAGCATCGTATGACCGTATTATGAGAAGAGATGAAAGTTATGTAATAAGAAAACTTTTGACTATAAAAGTGGGCGGATTTGGGGTGCAAGGGGTATCAATCACCATCTTAGATGCCCAAACCAGCCTCACCTGCACGTAGTGCACCCTGCCGAATAACCGACGAGGCTCTGGCGATTTTTGGTTCCAAATATGGTTTTGGTCATGATGGTACACCATGTAATTCTTGATCCATTTCAACATGGTGGTAGGGCTATTGCTCGACTGGTTAGCGACCACCCTTGGGTTTAGAATGTCGCAAAATAAAGGTTCTATATGGCCCTTTGTGTTCCGGCATAGTGAACGAGAAACAGCCCTTTTCCGAAGGTGCTGCTATCTGTGAAACTCCTTTAGGTCCGCTACAATTGAAAGTTGCTGGTACTGTTGAAGCAATGGAGGATTCGCCGTGGGAATCAGGGAGACCCGGTGAAACGGTTATCCGCTGACCGCCCGCCAATCAGTAGGGGACCCGAATCCAAGTATCACTTTTAAACTCCGGCTCGGGAGGCTGTCCCACCAACTGCGCGAAAAATCCCGTGAGTAGCTGTCGTGCCGGATTAGGAGACTGGAGTGGAACCCGGCAGCTGCACTCGGGGGGGACCGGGGGCCCTTCCGTGCCTCATGGAGATTTTCACTTGATCAGTTGTCCAGCGGCTACCTATTAAGCCTTTTGACATGAACAGTAGCATAGATCGCAGCGCTTTCCATCTACGCGTTTCCCTCAAACCCTGTTTTAAAAATTATGAAAGCTACAACTAAAAGAAGTAATATATACCCAGCGGATTCCTCTTCCACATTTTCTGTGGATTTCTGCAACATCAGGGGTCTTCATTCAAACATCAACGCTGTGCACCACCTTGAAACCTAACCTAACCTAACCCGGCATTGCTTTTCCTTACCGAGACGCAAATATCCTGCCCGTATGAGACATCGTATTTGCATTACCCTGGCTACAAGCTCGAACATTCCTTCTTACGCCGAGCAGGGGTATGCATGTGTGCACGGGTTGATATTTGTGTATGTCGCCTTAATAATTTTGAAAACCGGGATATGTCCATACTGTGTGCACGTGTTGACTATGGTGTTCACACTTTGGTCTACACCTGCTTGTACAGATCTCATCGTGGAAACGAGGAGACAACTCAACTCTTTCAGCACATTCAAATGGCTACTGACAGCATTCTCGAGCAGTACCCGAATGCAAAATTGATGATTCTCGGCGATATCAACGCACACCATAAAGAATGGCTGTGATCTAATAGGACTGATCATGCTGGAAATACTGTTCGGGAATTTGCTCTAGCATATGATCTCTCGCAATTGGCACAAGAACCCACTATATTACCTGATATCGAGAGCCACGACTCTTCTTTGCTAGACTTTCTGCTAACCTCCCATCCGGAAGGCTATCAGGTCTCCGTCGATGCGCCTTTAGGTTCATCTGACCATTGCCTAGTGCGTTCCATAGTGCCTTTGCTATACCCTAATAGACGTTATGCTATTGGGACCCGGAAAATATGGCACTACAATTCAGCAGATTAGGACGGACTGCGAGAGTTTTTTCCACTCTATCCTTGGCCACAGCTCTGTTTTTCTTCAGCTGATGCAAGTGCTTGTGCTGACTCTGTCACCGAGGTGGTACTGCAAGGAATGGATTATCACTTCCCGTCATCTGTGGTGCCGGTTGATGGCAAAAGTCAACCATGGTTTAACAAGCCTTGTTCCGAAGCAATTGATCGAAAGAAAGCTGCTTTCAGAAATTGGACTACGGCACGATCCCGCAAGGATCCTCAATCTCCATATCTGAAGAAGGTATACAACACAGTACCCAGAAAAGCGAAGAAGACAATTGCTGCAGCAAAATTTAAATTCATTGGTAGAATAGGTGAACGCCTTGCTAGATATCCCTCTGGCAGTCGGGCTTTTTGGTCTCTCGCCAAAACTATCAATGGAAATTTTTGTCATTCGTCTTTTTCACCTTTCCGAAAATCTGATAATTCCCTGGCTTACACTGCAAAGGAAAAGGCAGATCTTTTTTGCAACCTTTTTGCATCAAACTCGACTTTAGACCATGAGAATGCATTGTCACCTAACATCTCACGGTGTGATTACTCAATGCCCAAAATCACATTCACTCAAACAGCTATACGGCGCATTCTCCTTTCTCTTGATGTCAATAAGTCGAGTAGACCAGATGGAATTCCAGCAATCGTTCTCAAAACGTGTGCTCTTGAGTTGGCTCCTATTCTTGTACGTCTGTTCAGAATTTGCTACACATCCAGTCAGGTTCTGAGCTCTTTGAAGATAGCCAATATTCATCCTATACCCAAAACGGACCCTACTAATTACAGGCCTATAGCGATTAACTCCCTTCTTTCTAAAGTTATGGAGCGAATCATTAATACACAGTTGTTACGGTATCTTGAGGGGTATCAACTGATCAGCGACCACTAATATGGCTTTCGTCATGGCCGGTCGGCTGGTTACTTTCTAGTTTACCTAGCAAAAAGATGGGCTGAAGCTATAGAAAGTAAGGGGGAAGCTTTGGCAGTTAGCCTAGATATCGCAAAGGCCTTTGACAGAGTCTGGCATAAGGCTATCATCTCCAAACTAAAGACCTATGGTATATCTAAGAATCTCTGCATGTGGGTATTGAGTTCCTTGTCTGGGCGTAGCATAAGAGTTGTAGTTGATGGCCACACCTCTGATGCTTTGGCAGTTAATGCTGGTGTCCCACAAGGCTCTGTGCTATCTCCTACACTTTTCGTTCTGTATATCAATGATCTATTGGATATTCCTAATATTCATTGCTATGCAGACGACAGCACAGAAGATGTCGTATACTCGGGTCGTGCAAATATTTCTCAGGTGCCTGTGGAGCTAAATCGGACCAACCTTGTGTCTGAGGTTGAAAGGTCGCTGGACATGGCTTCTGATTGGGGAGAGGCGAATCTTGTCCAATTCAATCCCTCTAAGACGCAAGTATGTGCATTTTCCACGAAAAAAGCTCGTTCGTCATAGCACCTAAGTTCCAGAGCACTTCCCTAAATATTTGTAGTACTATCGGGATCCTTGGCGTCAACATATCTAGCGATGTACAATTCCGGAGTCATTTGGAAAGGAAGGCCAAGTTGGCATCTAAAAAACTTGGTATTCTCAACCGGTCCAAGCAGTACTTCACATCAAGACAACGACTTGTGCTCTACAAAGCGCAGGTACGTCCTCATATGGAGTACTGCTCACATATCTGGGCTGGTGCCCTACCAGCTTTCTCCTTTTGATTCCGTGCAAAGGCGAGCTATTCGTATTGTTGAAGACCCCGATTTAACACGCTGACTAGAGAAGTTAGAACTTCGTAGATACATTGGCTGTCTATGTATGCTCTACGGCATGTATAATGGAGAGTGCTCTGAGGAACTGTTTAATATGGTGCCCTCTTCACCTTTTCAAACTCGTACCTCCCGCCGCTGGCTGGCTGCTCATCCACCCACCTTAAAAGCTAGCAATATCGCGACTACCGTGAGGTTCTCTCGAACCTTCCTCATGCGTACGCTGACGTTGTGCAATGGGTTGCCCAGCACGGTTTTTCCTCAGGGCTATGATATGGGGCTCTTCAAGAAGGGACTGAAATGCGCTCTTCAAGGTCAGCAACACAACAGCGATGCTCTTGGTGTTGCAGTTGTTCGTAGGCGACGGTAACCACTTACCATCAGGTGGGTCGTCAGCCTGTTTGCTGCCTTTTTGGCATTAAAAAAATATATATATAGGAGTAGACCGAATAAGGTATGAGTGGATTGTGTGCAAAATGATATGTGTATAAAATAAGTGAATACTTAGGTGAAATCTGACAGCGGATTGTGGAAGAAAACATATTCCGAACCTACTAAAGTAGGACAAGGGTAAGAAGATGATCATCATCATCATTATTACCCTTATCACACCTAAGTAGAGTCGGCACAACATGTTTTCTTTTTCCACTCTCTTCTATCAAATGTAATCTCAGTATGACATTTAATAAAGGTGTCACTTTTACGCACATATCATTTTTCACACAATCCATCCACACCTTTTTCGGTCTTCCTCCACTCGTATATCCATTCACCATCATACTCAACACTTTTCTAGTCACATGGTTTTCATCTCTTCTCATGACATGCCCATACCATGCTAACCTATTACTTCTCGACTTCTCTGTCACCGGTGCTATTTTCAAACTACCTCTGATATACTCATTCTTAATCTTATCCATTCTAATAACACCACACAGCCACATTAACATTCGCATAACTGCCACATGTAATTTTCTCTCATCCGTTTCTTTCGTAGCCCAGCACTCAGATGCATACAGCATGACCGGTCTTATCATAGTTTTATAAATTTTCCCCTTGAGTTTAAAGGCATTCGTGGGTCACAAGCTACCCCAGACACATTTCGCCATTTCATACGTCCTGCATTTATCCTGTTCCTCACATCATTATCAATGCCTCTGTCGTTTTGTATCATTGAACCGAGATACCGAAAATTGGAGCAAGCTGGTAAGGATACACCATTTAAGGCTATAGAAGAAAAACTAGATGTACCACCAAAGTAACGATATGGATAATATTATGGACGATTTACAAATATAATTTATACATTCTATTAATTAATTTTGTTTACGTAGTGTTCGTGTAAGATTAACAAAATATTTTTTTTCTTCTTTATGTTTATTACTTACTAGCGGTTACCCGCGGCTCCGCACGCGTTTTTTGTATATATTAAGTAAATTTAAAATTGTTATTAGATGTGTAAATAACAATTATACTCTTTCAAAAATATTTGTAACTATGACACGCACATCATCTACAGTAACAGGTAACATGTACATTATATATATGTATCGAATGGGATGTCTATATGACTGTTCGCGATAAGATCAAAAACGCATCTTCATGCCGTTTTAACCAATATATAAAATGATTTTTGGGCAAGGTTTAGGTATAGTTTATCTTATTATTAGAGCGGGTATCGTCTGCTGAACTCGCTATCTTAAGATACAACAGCTAATTAGTTAGTTATTTGCCCGTAGAATTCCCGTTCAAATATAACTTGTAGTCCGTTGAAGCTGTTAAGACCTTGCTAGGTCAATAACGTAGTCATTTCTAAGAAAAAAAAACCGTTCAAATAGGCCCAGCCATTTCGGAGATTACCCGGAACAAATAAACAAACAGGCAAATCGACAGAAAAAAAAGATGTTGATATTTGTAGCACTGCAGATATATGTATTCTTCAAAAAGTTTTTATTTCAATATTATATACACACACTTTACTCTTATAATACATAATATATCACAAACCAAAAATTCAGAACAAAACTAACGTAGAATAAACTTTTTGAAGAGTTTTCGACGGTATTTCAACCTGTCATGTAGGGATTTTGTATTTTATTCATAATCTTATGTTATTTGCCTCTATATTGTGTTAAATTGGCGGAGTTTTATGTAATATGGTTTGTTTATTGTGCATAAGTGAAATGAATGAAAAATAATAACACGGAGCATGTATTCTGGGGTCTTGAAAATTAAGAAGATAAAAATTTACGAAATATTATATAGAAGATTTGGCGCTTATACCTTTACATTAACTTAGACATAGAAAAAAACTGGGTAGAGAATACATAAGAACTACCTATGTTGACAACTTCAGAATTGGCAGTATGGATTAATTCCTTCGCCTGTATTGATGGACGAATATTATTATTACTAACCTTTTAGAATAACAGCACAAATTAGAATCTAAAAATGTTTGTGATAGCAACATACTACTTATAATCAAAAATTGGAATTAAAAATAACGTAGAATAAACTTTTGAACAGAAACACAAAATAAACGCTAATAATATTTCCGATAGAATCTTATCATGTTACCATGGCAACGCATATAATACTGACACTGACACGCAGCGGATGCTCTAAAAATAGCCCGATTTTGAGACATTCTTCATTAGTGCTCCGCTCCTATTGATTTTAACGTGATGATATGTAGCCTATAGCCATCCTCAATAAATGAACTATCTAACACTGAAAGAAATTTTCAAATCGGACCGGTAGTTCTTGAGATTAGCGCATTCAACCAAACAAACAAACTCTTCAGTTTTATAATATTAGTATAGATATAATAAAACTCTTTATGCGTATCGAATAATTCCAAACTGGATATTATTTTAAAATAAATCAATATGGTCCTACAAAATTAGTACATATTCCCATTAGTGCATAAATTATAAAGTTACACATCACTATAACATGGACTATTAACCTAAACTGTACCTTCGTACAGCCGTCTGTTTATTTAAGATTGATCTCCAGTAAAACTGCTATTGAGTTACACAGCTATTATGGTGTAACAATCGACTTTATTGTGGCCATTAAATGCGCGTATTATTCTCAGTTCCTTATTAATGTATAGGAATATACAAATAAATCAATAAAAGGGAGAGGTGAAGACTTCTATCCGTTACATTCGTTACAAGCACAGTGGAAACATTGAATAAGAAGTGTGGCTGTAGTTGTTATATATTTACTAATAAAAAGACTTTGGCACAGTATATAAGAAACAGTACAGAAACTACTTATAAATACTCGTACCAGCACACTCACACAAACATGCGCATCTACAAGACCTTTAGGCGATTTTCGGGGCGCTGTCCATAGAATAACTTTTAAAATCTCTTGTCGATGTTTGTGTGACTGTGTTTTTTTTTTTTTCCTCGATCTGTCTACGCTATTGACCTAGCAAGGTCTTAACAGCTTCACCGAACTACTAAGGCGAGCGCTTAAGGCACTCAGCCAATTTTATATTGGCAACCAGCTCAAGGATGCACGGCACACCTCGGCTTGGCTGTTGCCCGTTGCATACAAAATCGCGACCTATCTTAGCTAACCTAGCTAACTATTCATATATGTTCGAGTTGTTGAAACGTATATGAGTACCAAGCATATCCACCTCAACAATTTCTCCATATATTTTTATCGGAAAATTTGGAGAGTTTTTCAGTTCGATAAGGGAAAAAAAATTACCAAAAATAACCCTTCCACCAAAATGTGTAGCGTGTAGGTGTTCACGTGTGTGGAGGTGATCGTGTAGTGTTGTAGCAGTGATGTATGGGTGTGTCACCGTATCGCGCAAGCAACGCACTCAAGGACTTCCTACCGAGGGATCGAACCTAGGCTTGAGCCGCTGCCGTGGTAGGCCAAATCGGGTGTGCGGGAGCGAAGTTAACCCCCAGACCGCGGCGGCGCGATCTGTGGTTACGCGGGCGTGGGCGTGCGCACGCTCTGTTACGAGGGACAGGCTGGTACTGATCGTTCGCTGACGTGATATCGTCGGGAGGGTCGTTGAAGATGTGTCGCGGACGTCTTTTATAACGCCCAGCGTTGGGCACGGGTTCGTAATTCGTGGCGGATACCACTAACGGACTGGCATGAATCACGGCTCGCTCGAAATAGCTATCTGTAAGTGAACTTGTGTGACTGCGCCGTTTTCAAGCGTTTGTAGATAGTTTCCGTACTGTCTCTCATATTTATACTATGATTTTAGTGTTACGTAAACAGAGACAACATTTGCATCGGTTATGATTACTATATCATATGAATTTTTGGTGTTGAAACCGATTTGTGATATCTACTTTGCGATAATTTTGCTTATACACTGGGCTGCCATCGCCCTAGTAGCTAACCACTGTAAGTAAATTTCTGTATAGACGATAGATTCCTTATTGAGGGTCTTTCTGATCATAATCTATAATGAAACCAAAACAGATTAAACAATAGTTATATAGATGCTTACGTAAGCAATATTGGTGTTTATGTTTACTGATCAGGGTGAGGGGTGGGTCAGAAATTCAAAATGTCTGCTGAGGTATGCATACGTCTTTTTTGGCGTTTGGAAAAAGTGATGAGAGTGAATGTTAACGATACGCATGCACATCAACACTTAGAAGCGATACTATGAAGTTGGTTGTTATAGTCAGTCAATTTTTGTTAAGAAGTGTTAAGTATATTCAAAGTAGTTATTCAAATTTATATACCCGGTTAGGCCTCCCACGGCAGCGGCTCAAGTCTAGATTCGATCCCTCGGTAGGGAGCCCTTGAGTGCGTTGCTTGCGCGATACGGTGACACACAAATATACATCACTGCTACAACACTACACGATCACCCCCACACACGAGCACGCCTACACGCTTACACATGAAAGTGGAAGGGTTTACTTTTTTCCCTTATCGAACTGAAAAACTCTCAATTTTCCTATAATAGATATATGGAGGAGTTGTTGAGGCGTGTATGCTTGGTACACATATACGTTTCAACAACTCATACATATATGAATAGTTAGCTAGGTTAGCTAAGATAGGTCGCGATTTTGCATGCAACAGGCAACAGCCAAGACGAGGTGTGCCATGCACCCTTGAGCTGGTTGCCAAAATAAAATCGGCTAAGTGTCTTAAGCGCTCGCCTTAGTGGTCCGGTGAAGCCGTTAAGACCTTGCTGGGTCAATAGCGTAGTCATTTCGAAAAAAAAAATCAAATTTATATAATATAGTATAGTATATATATAATATCTAATAAAAATATTAGTCATAGGAAGTTTTATTACCATGAATTGCTACAGGGCTGTATAGAGAAATTCAATTTAAGATCATCACTATCGTTCAGGTAATGATTCAACGCCAGCTTTGGGCAGTTAAACCTGGTAAACGCCATTCTACGCGACTTACGCTGGCGTTAGTTTCCGGGATACGTAATTAGCGAGACAGTTTAGTGCTTTATAGTCACCCACAATTTACACATTACACGTTGTTCTAATACTGCTATGTATTCATATACATACTAGCTGATCCGTGCCCACTTCGTTGGCCGGTTTATATAAAAAATACTTTTTGTGACTTAAATATAAAAGTTAGACATATGGTGTCGTTGACTATTTTGTAGGCATTGTCAAGCTCCACAACTATTCTCTAGAACTGAATCATATAACTTAACATAGTTAAGGCAGCGTTCGTAAGAAACGTTTTAGTTCGACCGTTTTTTCTCTGACTTACTCTGCAAATCCAACTACCACAAAAAAGTATTTTCATTTTTCGGGTTAATGTGGTTAAACGTGGCTTTCTATGGCTAAAATAGTTTTTTTTTTTTTATATCAAAAGAGGCAAACGAACTGGTGGTGGGTCACGTGATGTTAAGTAATCATCACCGTCCATAGACACTAGCGACATCAGGGACGTCGCAAGTGCGTTGCCAGCCTGTATATGGGAGAAGGGGAGGGGGGGAGAAAAGGAAAAGAAGGATAGAGGAAGGGACGTGGGCCACCGGCTCTCTCACTGACCGAACGAAACACAACAATGCAAGCACTGTTATTTCTCGTCGGTTATCTGTGAGAGGGGTGGTACTACCCCGGAGGAGCCGATCCATTCATGCTGAAACCAAAAATAGCTTCTCTCTAAAAAAATAGCTCTACCACCTACCCACTATAGTTTTTCAAATCAGTTTAGTAAATCCATTGGTGTAGATATATTGCACACAATTTTTGGCTCATGTTTTTATTTACACTTTAAATATTTCAATTTATATAAAGGGCGACTTTGCTTGTGTACGCAACCTTTAATATGTAGGTAAAGTTTGGGTGGATTTGTTCTAGAAAGAAAATCAGAATGGTATGTGTGTAGTTAGAATAGTTTGTATATATTATATACGAGTCGTTACATTTCAAAATGAGGTAAATCCAATTTTAATCTTTTTATAACTGAAAAACCGAAAAAATAAATTAATAGATTTCGGCAAAGCTGCCGTCCAACTTGAAATTCGACAAATTTCAATTTTTTAACAATTAAAGAATCCGGCTAGTGTTATTTTACAAAATAGCAGTCTGGAAATTTCTGAGGATTTGACTTATAAAGAACTACAGATTAAAAAATTGTGAGGAAAAAAGTCTGTGGTAATCTTTACAAGAATTTTTTCTTTAATAAAGTTGGAATTTTTTTAAAGTAACATTTTTTCCTTAATAAGTAAAACTCCATTCAAAAATAAAAATACTAAAAAAAAAAAACGGTCACTTTACGTAAGACACGATTTTGGAGAACCTGCAGCTCATGAAAGATATCTTTGGACATATGCGCAAAAATGGGGCAGCTATATGTCATCACGGGACGGATATACGTCTTATACAAAGTGAGCTTGTGTCTGAGGGACATCTTACTCTTATGACAAAGCAACGGATGGAGGTGACCCAGGATCATAGCGGCTTGTTTCGCTCTCTGTCTATATGTGAATCGAACTTTAAATGTCTATCTAATGTAACTCCGAGATATTTGACCTCTTCGACCCAAGGGATATCGATTCCGTATAGCCTGATGGGCTCAAAGTTATTAGCGCGTGTCCTGGGATCGAAGAGTATTGCGACAATCTTATCAGGATTAACTTCTATGCGCCATCGACGAAACCATTCACCGAGAGTATGAACGGCTTTTTCGATGCGCTTCCTAAGAAAGTCCGACCGCCAGCCGGAAGTGTATATAACAGTATCGTCAGCGTAACAACCTACCTTGACCCCCGAGACCGAGGCAGGTCACTGATAAACAGATTGAAGAGCGTGGGCGCGAGTATGGAGCCCTGTGGCACTCCTTAGCGTATCGGATGGTGCGATGACAGTTCACCGTCCACTCTAAAACGGAAGGTTCTATCGGTAAGATAATCGCGAATGATGTGAATTAACCTACGGGGTACACAAGCTAAACGTAACTTGTATACGAGCCCTTCCTGCCAGACCTTATCGAAGGCCTTGGCAATATCGAAAAACACAGCTATTGTACGTTTCGGTTTACTTTTTATCGTGTCCGGGTTCGTGTCCAGATTCCGATCAGCGTTAAAATTAGAGAAAATGTACTCCGTGAGGCAGTACTTGATCTGTACAAGAATGTTTGGCGCGAAATCCAAACTGCTCAGGCGGTATTAAATTGAGATCTGTAATTGTGACCTGGAGACGGTTCAGAAGGAGCCGCTCGTAAAGTTTATCCAAAGTATCTAGTAAACTAATGGGGTGATAGCTAACGAGAAGCGTAGCTTTCTTGCCGAGCTTGTGAATACCTATCACTACGGCCTTTTTCCAGACGGCTGGAAAGTGACTCTGGGACATGGCTGCATTGAAGATGCAGATCAATAGAGCTATGATGCGATGAGGAAGGAGTTTCAGAACATCGTTCCTGATTCCATCGGGACCTGGGAACTTCCTAGGCTTGAGACGCTTGATAGCGCCTAAAACTTCATCGAAAGTGATCGAGGTTAGGGTATCCGCCGGAGGAGACGCGAGTGCATGCTCCGCAGCTGATTCGATTTAACTGATATGGGAAGGGTCAGTGTTATCAGTGTTAGGCGAATACTGTTTCTCTAGGCTCGCGACAAGACATTCCTCTTTATCTCTGCTATCGAACGCGGGAGGCAACCCGGGGCCTCTGTCGAGAGGAGGCATTGGAGTGACCAAATCTGATTATAAGGTTCGCGCGAGAGTTCAGTACGACAGGTGAGACCGCTGGAGGCCCTCCAGGAGTCTATCCCACCTGTCGCCCCGAATCTCAGAGATACGAGATTTGACTGTTTTACGTAACGAATGCAACTGATCACGATTCTGTACAGACGGGTAAGCGTCGTAAGCTCGAGTCGCGGCATTATTTTCCGTGATCAATGCTCTCACGTCGTCAGGGAGTATGAAACGTCGAACGTTCGCCGCTTGTACCTCTTTCGAGGTCTCTTTGACAGCGGTATGGAGATAATCAACCAGGGAATTGATGGCCGAATCCGCGTCGGCTTTAGACACCAACACGTCCGGAAACCTGTCTAAACTACTAGACGACGGATTTTCTTTAAAATATTTAACGAGTTTCGCGTAATCAGCCACCCTTACCGACGGCGGGGTGAAGTCTAAGTTCTGATCTAACTGTAAAACAACCGGACGATGATCTGAATCAAGTTCGTGTACGACTTGTATGAGTCGTACAGAAAGCGTGACATTTTTTAAAAGAGCTATATCTAAAATTGTCGGTTGGCAATGATCTTGATAGTGCGTGGGTTCCAGATGGGCTATGACGTCAAACGCGAGAACCCTATCTAGTTCGTCGAGTATTCTCCCGTTACGAGAGGTACACGGACTATTCCAGATAACGTTCCCGCTATAATAACTGAATCTCCTAAATTAAGTAGCGCCTGCAAATCGGATCTTAGCAATTCTTTATTCGGTGACAAATACGCGGAAACTAAAATAATATTCGCGTGACCGGTCATACCTATTTTATACACTGACACTTCCACATTGGTTAGCGCGGGCGAATTTAACGGCATGCAATACAACGAACGCCTAAAATAGATTAAGGTGCCGCCACTGCGGGTGACACGGTCGTTTCTTACTATGCAATAATTTGCGATTCTAGGATTACGCATTTTCAGTTTTAAAAGCGTTTCCTGGATGAGGAGAACGTCTATCTGTCTATCGCGTACAAAGTTAGCTACTAGATCGCGCTGTGTTCTTAGGTTTCTAGCGTTAAAAAACGAAAGAGATAGACCGCGTGGTTTAACCTTATTCATTGCCGCGAACATTGTTAAACCGATTTGTTATTATGAGCACGGACGAGCTCGTTCATTGTCCTAGCAAGAGCCGGGAAATGCGCGAACGCTCTATGCATATCCTGACTACTCTTCGTCACGAGAAGCTCTGCAAAAGGTAAGACGTCTACAATATAGTGCACGACCATTAACTGGCTAATCCAGTCAACGCCGTCGAAAGAAAAGGTGCTGAAGCGGTCGTATTGAATAGGCTTGGCCTGCGGAGGCTTAGCCTGAGGTTTCGGAGCCTGGGGCTGAGGTTTAGGAGCCCAGAGGGCTAGAGGGGCCCACACGGGTTGCAGTGCACGCGGCACAGAGGGTGGCTTGCCCTCCTGAGTGTGGTCGAGAAGGACTAAGACCACGTTGTATGGTACGCGGGTGCGTGGATGGTACATCCGATGTACCTCACGCACGGGGAAGTTCTTCTCCTTAAGGGAGAGGGTGACGTCATCAACCGAGATTTTGGCCGGGACGCGACGAATTACTGCGAATGTGAAGTAAGCTAACTTTGATTCCCTTAGGAATTTTGTTAGCGCACGATGATTGGTAGAGGTGGGGCATTTTACCTGGATGCCCGTTGGAGTGTTAAGGGCGGACGTGTAATTGATTTTAAGGCATTTCAATCTATTCGAGATCGAAGTCCACTGGGACTTGTTTTGGATAGTGACTAGCGGCGAGGGGCGCGGTTTCCTGACTGCGGAACCTGTAGATTGGGAAGGAGCGACAGAGATGGAACTAGGTCCGCCTACTCGTAGTTTTGAGACTGCTGGTATAGCCGGCGCTGGCACCTGGGCGCCATCTATGTTGACTAGCTTTTCGGGGCGTGCGAGACCCGAGTTAAAGTCTGACGAACGCGAATTGCGGCGTTTAATATACGTGACGGTTTTAAAACCGTCACTTTCTGTGTTTTGCGCTGAAGGCGCGGGAATTACGGACACGTCACCGGTCGCAGGTGGCTCGGCGGATGTCGCCACGTCAAGCTCCATGTCGGAGCCGGCCTCCGAGCTGGAGGTCGGTATAGGTGCTATAATAGCACCCCTATTTCTCATATCTAGGGTGAATTGTAGCGACAATGACTCGTACGAATTTGATGTCGGTATCAGCGGCACATATTGCACGTCCTCGGTGGACTGCGACGTAATGTTGGCAAACGTAGAGTTGACTACCTCCTCATCAAGACCGCGTGCGAGGAGGCTATTACGGAACCTATCCAGAAGCTCGATCGAATCCATCGCGGTAAATTGCGGAGAGAGGGGGTGGGGGCGCGAACTAACCACCCTGCCTTGGCAGGGGGGTACGCCGAACCGATTAATTACGGGTATACCCCATGTGCGGATCAAGAGAGCTGTTTAAAATGAACCAGAAGAAGAAAGTAATACAAGAAATACGTGAGCGAGACAGGCAAGGTAAATAACTTGCATAGATATACAACAAATAAATAAATGGAAAACTAAACAAATAAATAATTGAAATAAATAAAGTTATAAATAAATGACGACTAAAGGGATAAAGAACTACGTAAACAAATACATAAACTAATGAGTAAACAAATAAATGTACCAAGAAATAATCAGAGCAATAAATAAATACAAAGGTGAGGTCTCACTCAATTTCAGGAAAAAGAACGCAGGTGTTACGCAGGTGCGGTGTAAGTGTGCGCTACGCCAGCCGGATCGGCACTTTATGGCGAAGAAGAACACTCACAAAGTAATAGCGAAGGCACTGTATCACAATAATCGCGATAATCAAAATATTCGAAATATTGTTCCGAGCGTGCGGACACAACCGGCCGTGTCAGAATCGGAACTCCGGCTTCCCACTGCTTGGCATCGCATTACATCAAGCGTTATACCGTTCAATCGATACTTATGAGTGGTGTCTGAATACGAAATAGTTAAAATATTATATCCATTTTGTTATAATTCAATTATTGATTACAAAACACACAAATAAAGCTACATGCATAACCATAAAAAACAAGACTGCGTTAGTATTCCGTTATGTATTCGTGAAAAGTTCTTTAGTCTTCAATATTCTTTAGTCTTGTTTATATTCGGTTTTTAATATACTAAATACCTATATTTACAGAGATCTCGTTTGTGGGCGCGGTACGAGATATTTCGGTCTAAGCTATATTCTTCGTTAACGATTTTTCTTTTCGCCTTTCTCTTAGTAAAATAAATATGTCTGGATATAATATTTACCAGCTGTTGATAATAGTCGGCTTCAACTGTTATTTTTTCGACGCTTAATAACGATTTGTATTCTTATACATTATATTAGGTACGAGAAAAAAAAATCCACACTATTAAGTTATGTGGCTATAATGGAACTATAACATCACAATGTTGATTTGAACTTAGTTTTAAATTAAAGCTCCATGTATAGTTCTCAGATAGGTTGCGAATTGCACGTATAAGGCAACAGCCCAAGCCGAGGTGTGCCGTGCCTTGAGCTAGTTGTCAAACAAAATTGGCTGAGTGTCTCATGCGCTCGCTTTAGTAGTCCGGTGAAGCTGTTAAGACCTTGCTGGATCAATAGCTAGGTCAGATCGAAAAAAAAAAGAAACGGTTATTGCTTAACGCGTCCTTACATATTATAAAATGGCGTCGACTCACTGTCAATCTGATCGTCTGATCGTTGACTTACTTAAAATTCGAGACTATTGAATCATTTTGCATAAAGCTTTTTGAACTTTATAGGTATTCTCCGTTCAAGTCTATGTTTTTGTTCTTTTTTTACATTGGGCATTATATATAAAAGCGAGTTTTGCACTTCATTCAACTGGAGCTACGAACACAGCTAGTGGTATGGATAAGGTTCCCTTCTATGCTTTTTTTTCAATTATACTCTTTATATAGTTAAATGATTAATTACACTCCAAAAACAATTGATTTTATATGTTATTATGCATACTTACAATATTATAAATGCGAAAGCGATGGGCGATAATTTAATTTAAATTAAAGAAGTGTAGAGAAATTGGTAATACGTGAACATGTGAATGACCTTGGCGTGCATTTTATCGAACTGACTACGCTATTGGCCTGACGGGACTACATTACTCCACTGGACTACTAAGGCACTTCGCGGCTTAGCAACAAAGTCAAGACTGCCCAAATTTCGACTTGGGTTGTTGCCTTAGATGCAACTTGACGAACCTGTCTAAGATAAACTAAGCTAGCTATTTATACATATAATAATTCACGTTTGTCTAGCTCTATTATAACCTTAGTGTACTATCTCGAAGCTCTATAGAAATAGGTGGTTCAAATTTTTTAAGGGACAGACGCTAAGTACTGCTCGTATTGATCTAAGAGCTATTTCTGGCATTCGCGTTAGTTACTTGGATTATCTATATTAACTATAGAAGGAGAAAGGATATTGTTTATATGGAAATTCTGTAAGCAAGGTATAATTTTTATTTATTTTCTTCTCTTCAAAAATATATTGTTTTAATATTTAACAAGGCAGATGAGGTCGTAGGTATCCGCTGGTCTATATAAATAAAAACTAAAAACTTACAGACGGCTGGTCCAATTCGAGTAATTGTTGATTTTATTTATTCCTTGAACTCTGAGGAAGGTTTTTATGAAGAGAAAAATTGCACAAAAAAACCTTAATATCAGTTTTCTTTTTTGTAATTGTGAACGCAATTTCAAATTTCTATTAGCAACTTGAATGCATCCGTAATTCGATACTTTTTTTTTCATTTTTGAGTTGACGTATGTAATTTTACCATTTTGCAGCATTTCGCTTTCTCAGTTTGTATTCCGTAAACACAAACAATTTCTATGTGGTAGCATAGCAACAATGTTTCATATGTTGGTATGTATATGCTAAATAGGTAGGCTAAGGAAAAAATCATATTAAGGCGAAAGGAAGTACGCGGAGACAACTAGTATTATATAAATTTTAACTAGATTCTAACATATTGATAGGATGCATATGATTCCTTAGAAAATTCTCTGTTGAGCGGAGTATTTTAATTGCCAACGTTACTTTGTATGTAAAAAATATATCACAAGAAATTATAAACATTGGAACATGGAATTTCGTCATCCCAAGCTAAAGATATCGCGGTCACTACTAGTTTGAACTCATTGAACTGCAGTCACAGGAAACTGGTTCGCCACCCTTATTCGAGCTACGAGTTTTATATCCACTATAGCGCAAAGCTCTAAGAATTGCTTTTCGTGTTGTATTTACACGACACTTGGATACGATCCAGTTATTTGAAACTTCATTTCTTTAATTTTTAATTACCTCAATTAATCATACAAAAATTTAATTTAAGATATATGATAAATCGACGTTAAATGTATAAAAATGTTGAAGAGAAATATGTTCTTATAATAATTTTAAGAGAAATACTCGGAAAGTTTGGTGTTAAGGTTTTTTTTTGCTTCTCCTTCGCAACGGGACAGAGTTATCATTTCTTTAATATAACTCCTGTGTCATGACATTCGATTCTGTAACAGTACAAACAACAGGTTTTACTGTATCGTGCGAAACGCGACATGCAACTTATCCGAACATGTGTAGTTACTACCTTCAACATTTAAGGTCGGGATTGCACGCTTGGCTCATTTACATCTTAAATGCATATGTTGAATTTCCTTTTTTATTTTCACACCAGTTCTCTTGTTGAAAGACATTATATACCCTATTTCGTAGGACCGGTTGGTGGTAAATTCGAATGGTTCATCGCTTCAATTTATTGTGTTTCTTTCCTGTTAACTTAGCATAAAGTCGATTACCAGTGCAGTAATAAAGGACGTTTTAAATTGTAGTGCACGACGTCCATCAGCGACTTCCTCTGTATTAATGACAATATATCAACTGATAATAATTTGTGTGTGATGTATGCATCTGAGACCTGGGCTACGAAAAAGACGGATGAGTGAAGATTACATCTAGTAGAGATGCAAATGTTAATATGGTTTTGTGGTGTAACTAGAATGGATAAGATCAAGAATGAGTATATGCGAGGAGGTTTGAAAATAGCACCGGTGACAGAGAAGTTGAGGAGTAATAGGTTACATGCTACCCTATATAACATGTATGGGCATGTCATGAATAGAGATGAAAATCATGTAACTAGAAAAGTTTTGAGTATGATGGTGAATGAATATAAGAGTAGAGGAAGACCGAAGAAGGTATGGATGGATTGTGTGAAAACTGATGCGTGTAAAAGGCGAATACTGAGATGATATCTGAAAGGCGATGATGGAAAAGATTAGCAAGTTGTGCCGACCCTGCTTAGGTGGAATAAGGGTAAAAAGGTGATGATACAAATTAATAATTAATATTGGGGTGTACGGGGTCTCAAGTAAGATCTTAAGACTTGAGACACCCAAGTCAACCTCATCTGCACGTGGTACACCCTGCTGATCAACGAACGAGGCAATGGCGATAGCGGGGTGGTAGGGTTTTACAGCCCGACTGGGTCGCAACCACCATGTACATGGCGAAAAAGCCCGTCATAGTGACTCGTTTTCGCGCGTCGCTTTTCGGGATCAGCCTGTGCATATCCAGTACCAGGTGACTTTCGTCATTATTGCCGGCATGACAGCGGCGACCGACGATGGATGATCTGTCTCTCGGTGGTCGCCACTGTTTTTAGATTGTACTATGCTTACCATCAGGTATAGTGCAGTCACTTTGTCGTGCTACAATAAAAAAAAAAAATAATAGCACAATAATGTTCGGCATGGCAAAAACTTAGGTGTTCCAACTTTCCTATAGCCTATGAAATGGCCTCAGATATTATAAGCTTATTCTGCTACATAACTTTATACTCATACTAAATACTCCTATTTCGTGACTTTGCTTGTGTATTTTAGGTATAGCCGGGATGAACAGTGGCCTATGTCTTCTTCATCCTTTTTCATATTCAGGTTATTACGCTGGCAATTATTATTTAGATCGGTTCAGAGATTTAGTCGTGAAATTGGACTGTATTTGTGATTGTTTTATATGTGTGTATATTTATGTGTTTGTAGGTACATGTATATACCTAATAACAAGGAAAACAAAACAGGGAGCGTATAAGTGTGCGTGATTATTGAATATAGGTATGATATTGAGCAAGTTAAGCAATAAAATATTATTAAGGTCAATAATCTTGTAATTGTAAATATTAACTCAGTATATAACTATAAATCCTTTTTTACAGTAGTCAGGTGAAGGTGTTAAGACCTTGCCAGGTCAATAGTGTATTCAGTTCGAGAAAAAAAAAAACCTTATTTATTTATTTTATTTATATATGGGATTTATAATTTGACCTCAGTAAATTCCGACCAGGGTAGCACCACTCTCTCATAGAAAACGGACGTGAAGTAATAGTGTTTCCCACCTTCCCTCGTTCCACCTCTTCCCTCCCTATCTCCTCCTGTTTACCTCTCCTCCCTCTCCCCCATGCCCCCAAACACAGGCTGACAACGCACTTTCGACTCCCCTGGTGATGTTAGTGTCTATGGACGACGGTGATCACTTACCATCAGGTGACCTGCCTGATGATTTGTCTCCTATGATATATATAAAAAAAATTTTGATAGTAAATTCAAAATTACTATAACTATACAAGATAGTTAATCCACAATGTTCCAATAATAACGGAAAATACAATTCAAAGAAGCTGTGTATATTATGTGCTCGATTTATTCACATTAACGTATTCACTGTCCATTCCGGGATGATGAAAGTACAGAGGTCGCAGGAACATAAAAAACAAATCATAAAATCCCGGTTGGCAACCATAGCTTGTTTTTCCTTTATAGAATTAAAATAGAAAGTATTTTAAATAATTTCCGGACTGACCTATATCGATCGAAGCGATGGACAAAAGATGGATGATCAAATTTTTTCTATTAACGTCCATGGTAAAATGAATCTAAACACATCGGTATACGGTTAACATTCGATCGTTTCTATCTATAGAACGGTCAATGTCTGGTACAATATTTCATATAAATCACTTGGTCAATGCTCTGATTGAACATCTTTGAACATGTTTTAAGGTCATAAAGTAGTTAGAATAGTTTTGGCCCCAGCTCAGAGTTATAGATAATTGTTGAATTGCACAGAATGTTAGTATTTTGTAATAGAGAACGATAATGGTGGCCAAGAACAAATTTTTGAAAATTGAAACTTTACTAAACTAAACTATACTTTTATATATTTACAAATTGAGAGAAATATGAATTGAACGTACCAAAATCTGACCCTAGCACTTATTTTTGTGTTCCAGCAAATACATGCTACAATCAGCCCTTTTAAATTTAATTTTTTACCATCTAAAGGTAAATGATCATTTATTTTCTTATTTATTTAACATCCTATAACATCGTGGTCCTAAGCTCAATCCTATAAATGTAAATGTATAATGAAAACAGTTTGCTGTTCAATCACGTCAATACTAGTAATGTATCGGTGTACGCATATGGCCATTCAACGTAGAATTTTTCATAGTTGGTTCTAGGCTGCTTATATTTTTGATTCGAATGACTCCATGCCATTTTTAAATATACATAAAAGTGGGCGAGATTTAATTGATAAATAAATAAAAAGTAACTCTTAATTTAAATAGGAAAGTTTAATGTCATTAAGAATTAATAATTAGCAGAACATTATTTTTTTTGGTTCCTTACACGTATTAAGCAAGCACTTCATGCATCGTTTATAGTAATAGTAGAAAAGCCTTATTTGTGTACTAACTGAATTTATCACGTTAATACACGTCACATCACATCGTCACGTCACATCGTCTTGAGTATTCACGTTGATTGGGCTCATTGATATAAATCATCATCTTCAAGTGTTAGTCAGTTAGTGAACCAAAGGCCTAACCTCGAACTATTGGTACTATTCGTGAGCACGATTAATAATTTAAAGATTTTATTATAACTTGTCATATGGAGCACAATTATATACAAGCGGGGCACAGAAGCGTCGACATTCTTCATTATAAAAAGAGGTTAGCTGCCTGAAATACTTTACAAGCCCAATCAGCAATTCAGAATAAACCCAAAATACGATCTTAGACTGGATATCGATCAGGGTCGCAATGTATATGCTGCTCTACTTCTAGTTTCCCTCTGCGGAAATTAAACTGGTTTGCCGTGAGATTCGGTCCCATGTTTATGCTAATGCATTTGGTAGTTTGCAATATTTCGGTTAAAAGGCTTGTCCACCTTGTCCCAAAGCATAATGATGCAATGCAAAATGCATGTCTGCTGGAAGCCCCTTCATCCGGAGCAAGATTATTCGGTCATGTTTTCATTGTAAAAAAAAACAGATCTTCTTTCAAGTACATATTGAAAAATACCTACAATTGGAGTTTGAGGGCTTGTTGCCAACCAACACCTGTTGGCCAAAGAAATTTGATTCCCAATAACTTTCTCACGAACTACAATCTAGAGTTTCGTATTACTGGGAGTCACATTGGCGAACTCTGCCACGTTACATATGTTATTAGATGCACCAACGAATTCAGGGTAAGCGTCTCCATAATTATCCGCTTTCGTGCAACCAATCATCACCGGAAAGTCAGTTTCGTGACTCTTATTCAGTTCTCTGGGTTTGAAACTAACATAAAGTGTTCCCCTATTCTGATGTTTGCATATCACACTACGACGGAAATTAAGATTTGCTGTGCCCTCAATACGCTTGAAGTTTGACTGGCTGATTCCATACTTTTCTCTCGCAATTCTCTAGACTTTCTAGACACAAACACTGTACGTTAGGATTAGTGTACAAAAATCCACTATTATAGAAAGTGAGCAGATTTGACATCATGCCTCATTATTCCAACACTTCGACCCTTGTGTTTGCTGTTGGGTAGCTAAAAGCTGAATACTTGTAGTCTTACAATGGTGACGAGGTGCGTGCCCGTCCCTTTACCAAAGTTATGCCTATGATTATAAAGTAATTTAAAATCAAACCAACGATAAAATGGGTTCAAAGGTCAACTGATTAAATTTATTAATATGGCATATTGCAGTAGTAATATATCATACTTCTATCATGAAAAAATTAATGTTTTTTTTATGTACTATCCAGTCTCATAAATAATATAGCGATGTATACATGTATATTAAAATGATGGAAAAACATTAGACAAATAGCTTAGAATTTGGAATTGCGCCACATAACCACGACTGAACTTCAATCACCTCGACACGCATAATAATCTCATCTAGAGTTAATAAGAAAACATAAATCGAGCAATTCAAAACATGGCGGTAGTGCAATAAGGTCATCGCTTCATTCTGACATGACAATAGATACACGGTGGACGGACAAATGTTTAAGGTAATTATATAATAACTCACCGGGAGCACTCGTTATTTTAGTTTTCACTGAAGTTAACTGCGACCTGTCTACGGTGTGATGTATTTATTACTTATAGATGTATATCATGAAAATAGTGTTTCCTTTGAGGTTCATAACGTCAAAAACACTGAACGTAGGGATGTGACAATCCGATGCGGAATCTTTCGTAGGTGGTTTTAGGCTATTTATTTTTTGTTCCATTGATCCTTTGCCATTATTTTAATGTCTTACATGGCGGGCCGGAATGACCTAGTTTCTCTGTTAATGCCCCTCTCTGTGCATCCTCTAAAAATGAATGTAACTATCTATGTATTGTAAAAATATATATCATGAAAAGATAA
>JACEII010000036.1:620325-677137 GCA_014332785.1 Antheraea mylitta
AATATTTAATTATGGATTTCCGCAAAGTAACGCCTTCTTCAATCAACTACACATAGAAAAATAAATTATAATATTTATTCTAATCGCATTTCAAAACCAGAATACAGTGTAGTAGACAAATGATATTAATCGAATAAGTGCAGCCCTTCTAAAGTGATGTGCTTACATACATTCAGTAATTGATTTCTGTTTATATGTACACTAGCGACCCCCATTTCAATGAAATACTGTTATGGGCAGTTTTGATATACATGGCATGTACAACGTATGTAATGTATTTAATTGGATAAGGAATAACAGTATATTATATAAAATAGTTTCATAAATAACATAAGTATTTTTGCAAAAGATAATAATGGTTACTGTGCGTTATCCTCTAGAGTTAAATATACCTATAAAAATTCAGTACTTCTTTTTCGATAATTTTAAGATATACCATTCCCATTTGATACACACGCAACAGCTAATTAGCTACCAGTGTGTTATACCAATAATAATAATAATTACGTAGTACATTTGATCTATCTCGCAAGGTTTAGCCAGCGTTTGTGATTTAAGCACACAAAAATATGTTTGTTACGACATCATATTACAAGTCTTTGAATTTTTCGGCTTTTCTGTACTACCATGTATGTATTACACATATAAACCTTTCCCTTGAATCACTCTATCTATTGCTGTAAACTGTATTAAAATCCGTTGAATAGTTTAAAAGATCTTAGGGAACAGACAGCGGAAGTGACTTCAAGTTATACTATTTAAAAATGCAGAGTCGGTGAGAATTGTCGTAATATAAAAGTGTGGTTTCTAGATAATATTGAAGATTTAATTATAATGAAATTTGGAACAATATAAGCATCAAGTATATGTAACAATTGTAGCAAACTGTTTTTTATATTAATCGTCATCACATAAATTTATTTAACAACAATAATAATAATAATATATTTTAATATTCCAAGTCAAAAAAATAAAAATTAATTAAAATCACAACTCTCTATTGTTCATGTACCAGCTATCCACACTATAACGAAGTACGAAAGTAACGTTGTCAGTCTGTTTATTACATTTTCACGACAAACCTATGAACTGATCGCAATGAAAGTTGATATGAAATTAGTTTGAGCTCTAGGTAATAGCATAAGCTCACTTATACCTTTCACCTTGAGTATAATGAAAAATATGTAGACGAAAGATTGGGAAATAATAGGTTTCATATTATATGTTTTCTTATGTACAATAATAAATATTTTTTCTTAAATAACTATTTTCTTGACAATTTTATACAAAATTATAAAAAGATTATGTTCGAAAAAAAAAACAGCTTTAATAAATCTCAAATATGTATAATCCCTATAATAGTTGGACATTTCCAATAACACGTAAGTTGAATTTCAGTAAGTACGTTTGTTGTAAAGGTGAATAAACATCATTGCAAAACGCAATAATGAGCACTTTAAAACAATCATAAGATAGGAACAGTTAGATTTATTTCTGTCGAAAGTACATTACGAAAATAAATGGCCTACTCTCAGCTGTGAAGTGTCAAAGACTCGGGATCGAACCGGGTTGTTGCCTCGGGCAAAATGGGGCCGGTCGTGCTTCCCGTGTTGAGGGTGCCAGGACCGATGCCCTGCTGCCAATATGCTTTTCCCAAGAAATGGGTTTTTATCTATTACAATGCACTGTAATTAGTTTCGCTACCTTAAAACGAGGTAAATGGGTTGGCAATGAACATTTATGTGCGATGAGAGTTTACAACATCTTTCATCCGTTTATCCGGTCATAATATTAGAAGATATTAAGGGGTGAAGCGAACAAAGATGGTTAGCATATTAAGCTTAAAAAGATGTGTTTACAATACTCGATCTAGATGTTTGTCAGAATGAGTAATAAATCACATGTACATAAAAAATGGATTGTATTTCCACTCTCATAAGAAAATAACTTTCACGTTAATGCAATAATTACTGGCGAATAATACACTAACTGGCGTAATCGATCAGATCAACGGAAGTTTACATTCTTCACGTTATAATTTAACGCCAATACGACGAAATTAGGATCTATCGAGTCTCCAGAGATTAAATTATGCCATAATAATTTTAAAGTATACATGAACAAGTATGGAGTTACAGAGAATCCCGAAAACCATTTAGTTTATGTTTTAGTGTTTGAAACATATCAGGTTCAGGGGTTTCACACAACATATGAAATTCAGACTTTCTGGTAAAAGTGTTCGTAGTGGACCATTCGATGAATCGAAACATTGGCGAGTTAGCTTAGCTGAATGGGAGTCTACCAAACGCTCTTTCGAAATGGTGAGTCGAGTAACCAACTCTTTGTTAGTAGGTATGTACAGAGATGGGTCGTGAAGCCATGACTAATACCTCCTCTAGGGACAGGTAACCAGGAGACTAAAAGCTGGGTGCTAAAATTTGGGATAGATACTTATACTGTGAAGCTAAGAAAGGCTATGATATACAATTTGTGGCTCTGCATATACGACTCTTAATTAATTCTTTATAGCTTTTTAGTGCTACATTATTAATGTTATGTTTAGTGTATTTTTTAAATATGTATACACTTTTATTAAAACTAATGGTCACCTAATAGATGGCAAAACGTCTTTTCCATTAACATGTGTGTATATGTCGTGTTTCATTCAAGCAGTAGTGTGTGATGTTTATTTTAATTAATGTAATGTATTTCTAATGCATTTTATATAAAAATAGCTTTATGCAGTTCTCCTCTATATAAACTTTAACTATACCAAATTTCATCCGTTCGCACAATTCGCTTACAACGGAACACAAAGTTTTTGCTTAACGTTTTAATATATAGATTTAAATTATGCAATTAGGTTTCTATTGGAAACAATATTTATAGCTTTACTTATAGTATGTAATAAGAGAGGACGACGTCATTTTGGCAAATCAACTACTTGCACATCATAAAGCTCACATGCACTGCGTTCTACTGTACATTATATAAATATTTAAAAGTCAGTGAGGATTCACGCGACCTCATGACACACGAGATATTACTCATATGCAGGAAAATCACCCACACGTACCTCGCACGTTGTTTCCAATAGTTGGTTTACTACGGCCCGATCTTCGCGTACGGGACAAACTATAACTAGCATTATATTGAACTAGCTGTTACCCGTAAATTTGTCTGCGTGGATTTTAGTAAACGATTGTTGTTCAGTGTAAACGTATGCGTGGGTTGTTCGCGATACTTATCACTGATTCTTTATTTCAGTATATTTGCGCGTAATCTTTTTTTCTAAAATAAAAATAGCCTAGGCTACACCTTGCAACAACAGCTATCGGCCAGTGAAAGCCATATGAAAATCGGCCCGACTGTTTTAGTGATTAGCCGGAACAAAATGACAGAGAGACAAAACATTTTTTGTTATAATTCCCTTATAAAGGTATCATAGCCATTTAGTAAGAAGCTGTTATTTTACATTACAAACAGACGCTTCATCTTTTTCATTTGTATGTACTATAGATTACTTTAAGTTTTTATTAATTAATAATAGAATTGTTAAGTAGTATAAGGTTTTCTAAGTATAATTACTGAAACCATATATTTCAAAATGCACTCATGATCAAATCCAGAAACTAGACACTGTAAGCTGCTTTTTACTGTACGTCCACCCATCCTTCAATTTTGTGACTAGTTTATAGATAAAAATGGGTATTAGTATATATATTTGAAATTGATAATCTCCGAAACGGTTGGTACGACCATCACGAAAATTGGGGCTCCTAAGTTTACTTTCATGAAGAAGGTATTTACTTATAACTCACCAGTAGATGGCGCTGCAGTACATCAATGTCATTCAATCGATCATTGTAAAATATTTTGTTACAACTCAGGTATTAATTAAAATTATAAGAATTGCAAGAAAGATAGTCTAATATACCTACTAACATATATTTTTTACGTACTAACCTCTGCCGGCGACTTCTTTCGCAATTTTTTTTTTCGATCTGACTACGCTATTGACCCAGCAAGGTCTTAACAGCTTCACCGGACTACAACTTTTTTCGTGTGGAATAGTTACATTGGGCTAACGTTAACACGCAGCGGAAGCTCTCAAGAGGAAAAAATACCCGATTGTTATAAATTCTTATTGGTGCTCCGCTCCTATTGGTCTTAGCGTGAGTATATATAGCTTATAACCATCGTCAATAAATGAGCTATGTAACATTTAAAGAATTTTTCAAATTGGATCAGTAGTTCCTGAATTACCCCTACAACAATACGTCACAAACTCACAAAATATACCTCTTTATAATAGTAGTATAGATATGGACAGCGTAAGATGATTATGGTGCCATCTGCTGAAAAAAACTGCCAACATTATGATAATAATGAGATAGCTTTTGCCTAACCTGATCTTTAATTTTGTTATTTGTTAATATGTTCATTTTATAACAATTATCCATATTCAATTTTTATATATGTACGTGTTACAATTTTTATTTTACACGCATTCGATGCATTTGGAGTACAATTTAATAGGTTACCGTCGTTTGACAATAAACAATATCTGTCTTAATATCGTACTACGTAATGTTGAAATCTACAATTTATTGCGATCCGTTTATTAATGCCTGTTATGCCATCTATCGGGGATACGAAAACACAAATGATATAAGAAGTGCTGATCATTTAAATTTTATTACAAGCAATCCACAAGTGTTGAAATGCATCGAGGCAACAAAACACTTAAGAGAACACAACGCGATGATAACTGGAAAGAAAATGGATAAGAGCCAGCGTAAATCAAACCAAAAATACGCGGTGCTAATTATAGATTAATCTCTGGTAAGACTTGTTAATGCTGGTGACTTGAAGTGCCTTCGACCGACCGACCGAGTGGCCTATATTAACGCGAGACTAGCCGAAATATTCCGGTTAAAATCCAGAACGTATCACAGTTTTGAGCAAAATCTTGTTTAACTAATTTCATTAAAGTACGGATTTATAATCGGACAACGAATAGCTTATACCAGTTTAATGACTTATATGTAAAACATACATAAAACAAATGTTAGTAACACTATAAAAAAAACGTCGTCAAAGTATTATTTAATTTTAAAAGATGTCTTGGAAATAATTTTGTAATAAATAATACTTACACCGAACAATGTTCCACAAAATACGCAAAATAGTACACTTATACACCGTAAAGTTGTTTACAAGCAAACGGTAACATTTACAAGATAGATAAACGCCATCCACAGTTCAAGACTCGTGCAGAGCTAAAAATAACAACCGAACACATCTATGCGATGGGATATCCTGACAAATTATTTTTATATACCTCGCTTGTCTGCATATCCGTTTTGGACGGCCCCTCGCATGCATTTAGTGTTTTTATTGAGGGGTGGCGATAAATTTAGAAATCAAGCTTAATTCACTAGGTAAGCGGAATGAGCGTGACATTTTTCTAATTGAATTTTGCTATTTGTTTCGGTAGAGTGCGCGATATTAAAGTATTCTAACTTATTTTAAAGTTGTTATGTATTATATTACACATTTTTGAAGTTATGGAAGTTCTTTAAAATCCGTATCGGCAACCTTTTTGTTTGAAAGTTGCATCGGGTAGAGTGTTGTAAATACTGGTTCTTGTCCGATCACCGTAGTCAAGCAAAGGCAGGCGCGATCATTACTTTGATAGGTGACCGATTAGAAACACTGCGTAACGTTGGTTCCTTGTTGTATTTTTTTACTAAAAATGTATCCATGTAAATACAAAAGATTCATTTCTATCGTGTACCTATAAAGTTATTAGTCAGTGAGAGTGATAGTGTTATGGAATCAATGGAATCAAGTAAACACATATTGTTATTTTTAGGATAATACTGTAATTTATTTTTGATCATAATCATATAGTCTGCACATCATTTTCATAATTGTTTGTAATTATTAAAATAAAAAAGTATCTGTGTCATACCTATTTTTAAAGTTGGAATCAATGAAAAATTATTTCTAATTCAAAAGTAAGGTGCAGTAACTATAAAGTATAGAGTAAAGAGTAACTTTAATAATTAATCTCAAGTAAATCTTAGATGAATTTTTTTCATGATTCATCTTTGTGTTTCCTCTTTTTCATAATTATTTGATTTTCAATAATATCAGTATAACAGGGTCTTAATTTCATAATATTTATGAATCATTAACGGCCTAGGTATTGTCTTGTTATATTTAATTAAAAATACTGAAAGGTGTCGAAAGGCGGAAATTTTGAGATTATGATTTTTATTTCAGAAACAGAAAAATAATTTGGTCGGTTGATTAAACATAAAAGTGGGTGTGTGCTGAGACTACATGATAGAAGTGAAAACTTATAAATAAATATAATACATATTAAAGTTCATATACAGCTATTATACTTTACATATACATACATAATAGTAATATTTAGATACGCAGAATAAATAAACTTGACATATTACACTAATTATATACAGAGTATACACAGTTATTGGAATGATGCACTCCATGCCAGATTATAATCGCGCTTAATGTCGAGTTGATTTGAGTAAACCCGATTTAACGTGACCGGCCAGAGTGCTGCGGTTCACTTTAATTCAGTATTTAACACGCGTAAAAAAACACTACTTCAATAAATCTAGATTTTCGTATTTCAATATTCGTCGAAATAAGTACTGTATATCATCGATACTGCATTCATGCAGAACAAAACATTGACATCTGTCTCGACCTGCTTATTTAAATCATTAAATAGTACAAAACAAAGTCCTCTACAACGTCTGTCAGTCTGTCTGTCTGTATGTTCGCGATAGACTCAAAAACTGCGGAATGGATTTTCATGCGGTTTTCACCATTAGATAGAGTGATTAATGAGGAAGATTCAAGTATATAATTTGTCAGTTTTCTTTGCTTATCAAGGCGGGACACCGTCTTCCGGGACTGCTAGTATTATGTAAATCTAAGTATAATTAAGAGAATTCTTCACACATAAGCAAAGTATAAACCTTCACACAGCTAAGACGAAATAGAACCAATTTGTTTAGATCCGTTTTACATAGATAGTGAAAGCGTGTTCGGTTCATTTCGATTCACTTTTAGGTTATTCACATGATCTTTGAGTACTATGTTCTAAAAATATAACACTTCAAGTGTACTCCAAAATTTAAATATAATATCTGTACAAAAACAGCTTATCGTCGTTGGTCTAACACTTTTTTTGTTTCATCTTACGTTTTAGGAGAGTTATAAATTATTTAAGTTTCTTTTAATTAAATAACAACTACATTTAGTAGTAACTATTTCTTAAAGTTTATCTTCTTGGATATTAGGTAAGATGCAAGTGTTACCAATATAAATGTATTACACTTATTTATATTATTATTACCTCTATGAAGTAAAAGTAGGAAATGGGGATTATTTTTATAAGTATAATTCTTATGTTAGTGTGTATGTGACTGAACTCTTCCAAAAACGGTTGGACCGATTCAGATGATATTTTTTGTGTGTGTTCAGGTGGATTCAAGAATGGTGTAGATCTATAATTAGACTCGATATATGGCGCTGCGTTCGGATTCCAGGATATATTTTCCGGGCAGAGGTTCGTCTGATTGACCCACTAGTATCTGTATACAATAGATAAACCTTAAGTTTTTCATATTAAATACTTTAGATAACGTGTTGCATTCTCATTTGATATGATTGATCTCATTCTGCATTTAGTATATTTTCTGTGAAATTCGAGTACATTATTTATTATGTTACATAATGTATTAAAATATATTTATTAAGCATATTCAGCATATCCACTTATAAGTAATTTTACTTATCTGTGAGTTGAAAAAACGAAATCGAATAAGTAATTTTCGAGTTATAAGCATACAATGTAAGAGAGACAGACAGACGCTGCATCTTATGACATGTCAAGATAAGGATTAAAAGGGGGGATGGTAAATAAATAAGAATAAAATAATGAAGCGGATATTGCGAATAAGTATTTATAAGTTTAAATCTCTTTAAAATTTAACAGATTTGAATAAGGCGATCTATTAGAGAATTTTATGATTATTACATCCCTATTTAAAAGACCAGACCAGAGACCAGAAAACGGACGAATAGTTGAAGACTATGGAATACTATATAATGTTGATTAATGTGAAGACATAGTAAGCATCGACTAATAACTATATAGATAAAAATAAATCGCAAAATACGTTACTAAGCGCAAACTCGAAGACGGTTGGTCCAATTCGAGTAATTTTTGATCAGATTAATTCCTTGAACTCTAAGGAAGATTGTTAAAAAAGAGAAAAATTGCACTGAAAAACCTAGAAATCAGTAATTGTGAACGCAACTTAAAATTGCTATTAGCAACTTAAAGACATCCTCAATTACGATGCGTTTTTATTTTTTTCATTTTTGAGTTGACGCGTGTAATTTTACCATTTATTGTAGTTTATTTCAAAATTTCGCTTTCTCAGATTGTATTCCGGAAAAGCGAACAGTCTCTATGGAGTAGCATAGCAAAATGTTACATGTGTTGGTATGTATCTACAAAAATGTAAAAAAAAAATCATATTAAGGCGAAACGAAGTTCGCGGGGCAACCACTTTTAAATAAATTACACATATTACAGTTGAGACTGGACGGTAACATCGATTAATGAGACCGAATATTTGTGATATTTTTCCACACATATTTGGGAAAATACATAGTTGTAAATTTCTCTGCTCTCTGTTTATACATACGCCACGGAGTCGATTATTATTATTTTTTCACTTTTGCCCAATTGTGGGATTCATAAGTCAATACTTTTAGGCGATTGCTGATAGAAAATAACGCGAGGAAAGTGAAACACTTGAGAATTGTTTTCGTTTTTCTCTCATCAAGTGAGAAACTATAGATTTCTCAGGGTTAAGAATCGCTTGTACTTCGCGCACTGATGTCACAATATCCACGTATTTTACTTTAGAAAGGTTTTTTCTGCCCATTAGTAACGGCTGGGAACTTATTAGTAGAAAATAGTTTGTACTTTCGCACAGACATACATAACATAATTCTAGCAAATGTTCAAACTTATTAAGTCTTGTGAATTTATTTTTACTCAAATTTTTATGTTTGCTAAAAACATTGTAAATTTTGTAATAACTAATACTTTGAATATATACAATTCAATCAAAATTGATTGAAGATAAATATAAGTTCCATTTTTTAATTTTAGTTTTTTTTTGTGTTATTGTTGCGTCGAAAAACGAAAAACATGTAATTAGAGACAAAATTTCTTTTATTATTATTTTAAGATTTTCAAAAGTATTATAGATAATTTGTACAGCTATTTATTTAGAATTACATACATACATATATACAAAATGCAACTATATACCGTACATTTCTTTAAAAAATTTAAATTCGTAATTAATTATTAATAAATTGCAAAATTTAGATAAAAAAGAAATTAAATGTAAATACTTACTACAATTTTATTACGTATATTTAACAAGTAATTTAGAAGTAATACTATTATGTTTGGTTTATGGAAAGGTAGTTAATTTAACACAAATATGTCTCGCCTATTTTAACCTATAATAAGATAATAATCCTTGAAAATAAGCAAACATTTATAGAATAACAAGATGTTAACATAAATTCCGTCTGTCGGCACATACATATGAGAGGTTCGTTCTAGCAAATAAAGCAAATAAACGTGAACTGATCTCAAGTTATGCTAGTTATTTGCTATTAGTTTAATTTAAAGTAGTCTTAAGTTTAATTTAAATTTGCCAGTGAAGACACTTTGGAAATAACTTCATTAGTTACTAGCTGTGTCTGCGACTTGGTCCACGTGTAACCTTATATACAAAACATTGACTAATAATGCCATCTAAATTAATAAAGTCTGATTAGTACCTTTAAAAACATCTTTAAATTAAAATAAACCGTTAGGTTTGTCTTACAAAATTAGAAATTTTTATCAAAAAAAAAAAATATTAAGCATATCTCTTTTGCTGTCACTCAGATTCGAACTAAGGGTACACGGATTTTCGAAGCAGCCGATTTCCATCTGAGCTATTTTTGTTTGACAGCGGTGGTGAGATTTACCTTTATATTCTAGCTATATTATTTCATTGCCTGAAAACTCAGTAAAAAAAATTAGTATGAAATCTAGCTGGATCGATTTATTGTTTCCAAAACTACCTATGTACTAAGTATCGCGAAATAGATGACGCCATTTCCGAGATCTTGAATATATGACAATATAAAAATATACAAGAATTACTCGTTTAAATGTATAGATTTTATCTCGTACTTAAGTCACATCGTCATTTAAATTACAATAACTTTTAATAGACCGAACCGAATTTTATAAAACAAAGACTAAATGTTACAGGAAGATATATGAATGGTTTTCTTGTAGATATTTTATTATAAACGCAGCACCTTAGCGGTGACACGTGTTCAGACAAACAGACAGATAGATAGACATTTCTAAAAACAATTGAAATACATTTTATTACTAGACACCGCCAACAATATTTTTTATAAAATCTATTACAAATTGTCATTGGAGGTTATATTTACTTTCTTATTACATGTATAGGTTACTAGTATATAAATAATTACTGATTTATGAAGTTTCTACAATTTTTACGGCAACATATTTATGGGCAAACGTAAAGTGGAAATAAATATCTACTACGTACTTATAAAATGAGATACTGGCAAATGCGTCAATCATACCTTGCATAAATGAAGAGAAATAAAGTGTAAGTACTTTATTCTTTCAAGAAACAAAAAATAAATGATTTTGTAGGTTGGCATTGCAAAGGGTGCCAGGTTACGGTGAAGTGCTTTTTACTTTCGCCATCAAGTTCAGTGAAGTTGTCAAACTCCTTTAGACGAATAAGCTTAATCAGTCGAAAACAAAGAATACCAGGTTATTTACAAACTTATAGATGAATAACTAAACGCTTTTGTTCAGCCAAACGTAATATATTGCGAAAAAAGAAACATAGTAATAAAATCATATCCCGTCACAGATACCAGCGAGTGATAATAAAATATACGGATGGTTGCAAACTGAGGAACAAGAATAAATAAAAGCGGTGCTGGCAAGCATAAAATAATTATAGTACATTACAACACACGAACTTGACATAGATTAGTTGATGTTTAGACGCAAAATATGTGGTGGATAGAATGCACTACCCTGTTGTTATTATATCAATATGTAGTTAGTTATTATCTATCAGTTTTAGTTTTATACACTTTCACTTTAATACGAAGACGATATGAATACAGGCTGTTTTATTAAGTTTATATAGGTATATTCTAACGATATTTATAGTAATTTTCATGGTTATATATTTATACGATATACATTATAGTAATCTCTGTATTTTATTCGCTTGTCTACCGACTGTCTTCTCAGTTAGTCTTCTTGTTTATTTTAAAAGAGTTCGCGGTTCGTTGCATTCCCGAGAATTAAACGAGTTACTGTAATGGATTATCATAATGTACGTATGTCGCTCACACTTTATTGGTGTTAAATCATTATCGCCATAAGGAAAATGGTAAGTATTTACATTTACACAATATTGTGAATATTATGTGCAAAAAAAAAACTTTTCTTAATGTCAACTCTGCATATTGCTAAACGTTCAAAGAATGTGGTGTTTATATACTGTTTTTATTATAAGCTAAAGTCTTTAAAGTTTCAAGTCTGGCCTCCATAGCTATAAGTCTTTCGTCTGTATATAAGTGATTATAGTTCGTTCTTACCTCTTCAAACTACTGTTTAATTCAAAGTTATGCACCATAACTTGTAAGGATAGTTGTAGATTCATCTTAGGACGATTCGGTGAACATTTCGAAACTGTGATGTAAATAATCGGTGATACTGTCTCTTTATTATAGCACATATTAAAATAAATAAAAATAACATTACGCATAAATAAGCCTTTTCACTTCAGTTTTCAGCCACGACAATTTTTCAATACATACGTAGAAACAAAATGTTTTAACATCTGATAGTAAAGATAAAACAAGAACGTGATAATATATTAGGTACTGATTCTATTACAACAGTAGTAAGAAAACACAAAACGAAATAAATAAACCTTCAGTATTATTCGTTATCCGTCACAGATATCTCACTCATGACAAAATGAACCTGCGTATTTATTTTTATCTATAAAAATATTATAAAGAGGTATAGTTTGTGAGTTTGTGGCGTTGTAGGGGATAATCTCAGTAACTACTTGTCGGATTTGAAAAATTCTTTCATTGGTATATATCTCATTTATCGAGGATGGTTATATATGTTATCACTCTAATAGTCACACGACCAATAAGAGTGGAGCGCCAATGAAGAATGTTTAAAAATCGGGGTTTTTTTATCTCGTGAGAGCTTCCGCTGCGTGTTAACGGTAGCCCAAAGTATCTATTCACGCGAACGAAGTTGCGGGCAAAAGCCAGTACTGTATAAACTCACTAATCCAGCACTTTAATAGATCTGCACGTCCAATAATCTGGCATTAGTTCTTCGTAACACGCGAGAAAAGGTTTTCAAGCAAGTTGCACAAAATCAGACCTAAATTGAGGATTACATATTTTAAAACTATGTATGTGTAATTTAATACATTACACACATTTATTCCCTCTATGGAATACTTTATTTTATTCATTACCTATGACTTTTTCAATGTAATCCAATAATTCGGACATTCCAATAATCCGGCACCCTCCTGTTTGTAATAGTGCCGGATTAGTGAGATTATACTGTATTTATTTACATTAAAGATAACGTTGCAAAGAACTATTGTTGATAAAAGTAAATAAATTTACCTAAATTAAAATACTACATACCTCCTGTAGAGCTCATTAAGTTATATTACACTTAGTAGAAAATATTTATCAAAAAAAAAAAAAAAACATTTGCACAACAAACCTAACTGAAATATATATTGTATAACTTCTTCAGTTAATTTTACTTCTTCTAATTATTCCTTCTATGATAACATTTGTATCAACAAAATTGTAAAAAAAACAGTCACATGTAAATTACTGTCAAATAACTCCGAATAGGAAGTCATGAAGTTATTGGCACTGAATTGAAATATCATTGACTCATTTATAAAGAAAAAAACTCAAAACCAACAAATAAAATCGAAGAACTCAAATGAATTCGTGAATTCGTTTACGTCGTGTTTATAAGACAATAATGTATGACACACGAAATTGAAGTAATAATAAGAACAAAAATGTTTTTTAATCCGTTTATACGCTTAAAAGTCTTGCAAATGCTTACACAAAATAGCTTTTTGTTAATTACACAGCCGCGGCTTGGACGACGTGCATCGAAAGATGTGCAGCACGGAAATAAATACTACGACATTTCTATGTGAATGCATAATGGATATCACTATAAATTAGTTCACGATTGTGGGGACTCCGAGAATGTTTAATTTAACCAAAAATATGTTTAATACAGCACTAACCTGAGTTTTATATATGATATACGCGTGCGCTGAAGGGCGGGCGGCCGACGACTGGGCGGGCGGCGTCTGCGCCACTCGTTACGAGAATGAGCGCTGTTTAATCCACACGTGACGGCAACGGGACGTGACACGATTTCTTTTCGAATAAAAGAAAAATTCTGTTCATGTTTCGTTAGTTTTTATGGTGTCAACAAACTAGTTTCTAATGCATTACTGGTCTATGAAATTGCTATTTGTAATTTTTTTTAAACGAGAACTGTAATACCGCTATTATGGAACATTATTTTTTTAGGGTTCGAATTTCCTTATACAGTTTTATTCATATATACAAGATAATCTACACAGTAAGAAAAATGATTTCGGTTTCATGTGATATCCTGATTTTTTATTTTAGGCTATTTCGAAAAATCACTGACTGACGTAGTTAATATAACATACGAATTAACAAAAGATAAATATTTTTTTGCAATTTGAAATTATAATACATAAGATTATGGATTAAAATTACTTTTACCATGGTTTAACACCATAAATTATGTAGAGTGTGCGTTACTATTATTATTCTCGTTGTATTATTCTTGAATGTTTTGAAATGTGTTAATTTAATTCGACCATTTAGAATAACCGCGTAAATATTAAAACTTGACAGCAGTGAAAACTTAAATTCATTATACTGTCATTTACTGCAATATCTATATATATAATAAAAATAAACGTATGTATGTAATATCAAGATAATGATTTTTTAATGATTGGATATGAAACTATACTCGGTATAGAAAGTATGTCGGTCTGTCTGTCTGTTTGTTCCGGGTAATGTCTAAAACGGCTGACCAGATTTTATCAGGAATTTCACTATTAAATAACTAAAATAAGAGCAGGTGACATAGGCTACTTTATTTTATACTAACTTTTAACCACGGCTTTGTCTGCATTGCTATATCCAAAACTGCTGGCCTTATCTTCACGTGACTTTCACTGGCAGATAGGTAACCTTATAACAAGTAATTTTGATTGTTTTATTTTAGACTAGCTGGTGGTTTATCCGCAGTGATATCTTCAAAACGGTTGAACAGATTTTCATGGGACTTGCACTGGTAGATAGTGCTGACCTTATAGAAAGTAATTGAAGCTTTTCTATTTTAGACTAGGTGTTACTCACGACTACGTCCGTATGAAATTTTGCAAAAAATATGTTGTTTCCCGTAAACAAGTCCGTCAGGCATACTTTTTTTTTTCTCGAAATGACTACGCTATTGACCCATCAAGGTCTTAACAGCTTCACCGGACTACAAAGTCAGGCATACGCTGCACTGAACTACAAGAATAAATATAAATTGAAAGTCATTTATTTGTATATATGTATATAATTTTAATTATGTTGTGTTTTTGGCCATTCTGTTTAAATTACTATGCTTGCATTGACATAACTCAGGAACCATAGCAACTTATAAGAATATTACATCGATTTCGATCGAACACTATTTAAATTGTCAAATATTAATAACTGCTTACAGACAGATACAAAGTTCCATATCTTGATCTATATTAAATTATTCAACTCATTTAGTATTTTTATTAGAAACCTAATTATCAACTTATCGTTTACAATTCAACGTTATAATTAACATTAATTTTGAATATAGAAGGGGTCTTAATTATATTGACGATATGGGCTTAAATAACTTACACCAGCAATTATAAGACATTGTTTCATAGTTACATCGTTTTTTATACAGTTTAGTGAGTACTGAGGTAGTAGTTATATGGTAGTTAAAGTTCCATATGTATTGCTGATGGTAAACGTCACTTGATACACTTTTAGTATTTACATATCTAATGAATGATATGGTCACTATAAGATGTTGTTAGGTTAGCTAATTACATAATAACTTAAGACAGAAGATCCGTAAGTAGGGACTTAATAAAATAACCGACTTGGTATTTATTATATGGATCTCACATCTTTTTACGGTAGAAGAACTGACTTGCAAGACTTGTTTTTTTTTACAAGTTTTGTTTTTGATGGCATCTTATTTCTTTTTGTAGATAGTCCTACTTTTTAATCGACGAAAAAAACGGAGGAGGTTCTCAATTCATCGCATATATATATATATATATATATATATATATATCTATTTTTATCTATGATCACGCATAACTTTTTACAGTATAATCCGATTTAAAAAAATCTTTTTTTATTGGAAAGGGTATACTCCGAAGTTGGTCTCTTTTAAATTTGGGGAAAAATGTTCAACCCCAAGGGTATGAAAATCAAGAATGATTGATTATTCACGCACTGATTATATCTATGACCGCGCATAACTATAGACAGAATAGTCAGAATTAAATCATTATCCTTTGATTTGAAAGAGTATACCCAGAAGTTGGTCCCATATACATGTAAAGATGAGAAAAGCAATCCCAAGGGTAGGAAAACAGGGCTATCTATAATTGAGCTTTTGAGTTGTGTATTACAAATAAATTAAGCATGTAGTAATCATATCATAGCCACGAAAAATTATAAAATAAAAACTTTTTTACAAAAAATTAAACCGCCGAAAAAACTGAAAAGCAAAAAATAATAAATCTTTTACTTTATTCATCTTAATAACTAAGTTCTTAAACTAATGTAAGTATACCTAAGAAATTTTGAGTCGGCGCCAAACAATCAATGAACAAAGATCACTAGATTATTTAAATTCACACAAATAACCAAATCAAATTAAAAATGCAATGTGAGATCTCCAGCGGTAACGTGTGTGCCCGTTCGGGTTGCTTCGTAAGCGCTCGGCATGCAAGGCTGTGTCACGCTGCGCCGCCGTCGCGCATCACGCTTTACGTAATTAATTAATTTGCATGTTTGGCGCCGACTTAAAATTTCTTAGGTATACTTACATTAGTTTAAGATTGTGTTATAATATAAGTGTTATTAAGATGAATAAAGTAAAAGGTTTATTATTTTTTGCTTTTCAGTTTTTTCGGCGGTTTAATTTTTTGTTAAAAAGTTTTTATTCCTTACCGTTCGTTACCTTCGTCTTGAATACAGACAACGTATTTATACCTATTACTCCATTATTATATTATACATGTACATTGTAGGTACGGGTACACTGATTTATTAACTGGAAATGTAAATTTGTAATCCTATGCATTTTTATGAAATTACAAAGTTATTTATGCAGTTGGTGTATCTAGAAAACTGGACTAAAATATTATTTATGAATGCTTCAAAAAATGTAAGCATAGGGCGATGAGATATAGCTTAAATTTTTAGCTAATCTGTCTGCTATAACACAAAAAGACTGTCACCAGAATTAGTCTAGAGATTGGTTATCTTCAATTCTTGACCTTTATCCGTTTTCCTGGAGAATCCCTTGCTTTTATGGGACAAAAAGTATCCGAGATATAACTTATATTTATAATATTAGTTATCGTTGTGTCAACGACCTGCCCCCTCCAATGCGGAATCTCAACGCATTACTTACGTTTAAAATTTATTATAAAAAGTTTTTATTATTATAGCAATGCTGGTAAACTAAAGGTTTTGCATCCAATTTGTGTTGCATATATATTTTACTCACGCCTGCAACTACTTCTCTTATATGTTGTTTTATGTATCCTAGTATTTCTATTTTATTAATTTCCCTTATATATATATATATAATGTATCTTATAATTTTTGGATTACTTACTTTCCCTATATATATTATATTTCGTAACTTTAATTCATATTTACTTTTCACGCACCGCGACTCGCATTGGGTTCCAGCTGAAAATCAACGCTAAGTGTTTCTCATAACACTTTAGCATATGCTGAGCTGGATACCATTTCATAATGCTCTCATATGCATATCACATTCCTTCTTGTATACTTGTATATTATGTTATGCGTTAGAAATAAATATTTTTTCCTTCAAGTTTCATCAAGATTGGTTTAGTACTTTCAGAAGGATACGCATACACAGGCACAGATAAACAGATAAAAATTGAAAATACATTATGTTTGACTTCTATAACCATGACTAAGACCACCTAGATTATATTTTTTTTAATGTTTAATGTATATATTTGGCTTACAGTTTCATTATGTGTATAGAGTTTTCGTTTTGGGAAATTAGTATTTGCCAAATTGTCAGAAACCAAATACATCACGCATTAGTGAAGCACATGTGTACAAATGTGCATCTTGGTAACACATACATGAATCTTTAGTTAAGTTAGCTTGGTTAGTTTAGCTCGATACACGTTTTTTGCATTCAGGGGAATAGCCCAAGATAAAGGTGCCCGTAGGCACTTATGCTAATTGTCATTCAGTTGAATGTCATTAATGTTTGCCAAAACAAGCCCGGTAAAGTAATAAAGGCCAGTCAGGGCAACAGTGGATAGTCAGGTCAAAAATATCTAGTGGGTGTGTGGTATGTGTTTGAGTTTCGAGTCGTAACTCGTGTAGTTGAGTGAAGAGTATATCGATGTACACACTAGCCAGTAATAAATATTGGTAACTTCATAGGTAAGACCCAAACATCATTTCATATAGAATTTGATTAGTAAAACCCAAATCCATAAGCGTTAATTTTGTTCTTTTTTGTTTGTAAAAGTTGAAGGAATTACCAAAAAATGAAAAGATTTGAACTGTGATAGTACAATAGAACACCTATTAATATTAATTGTATTCCAGTTATCTTCCAAATAAGTTACAAGAAATAGTTGAAACGTCGTTAGCATAGATTGGTTATGTTAACGGTGCAAGTGTTTCTCAGGTTTCTCACTTTATACCCTCTTATGTGCTAAATGTGGGAAGGGCGTGTGTATCACGATTTTGTTGTAATTCTATAGCTTGTTATTTCCAATTTAAGAACTCCGTGAGCTTTTACGGATTCATTGTACTTATTATGGTTGACTGTGATCTGTTATCGTGAATTTTCATGTCTTAACTAATCTAACAGTTAGCTCTCATAAATATTTTATATACTATGAAGCTTCAGGATTTTCGTTTTTAATTGCTCAAATTTTAATAGTCGGATATGGAATCTATTGCGGTTATAAATATTCTTTCACTTTTACTTCTTTGTTATGTTTAAATCATATAAATAATATAAAATTAAAGTATGCTTGAGGTGTAACAATAAAGTTAATTTCAATAACCATTGTAATTGTCAAATTTTGTTGAGTTAAGGTGTCTATTAAGAAATAAAAATCCGGACACCTTTTTAAGTTTTATTGCTTTTTTTGGCTTCTTTAACATAAATAGCATTTATTTAATAAAGTTACAGTTACAAACGTACAATGTTGATTGCACAATTAATAAATAATAATATAAAATAATTCCTTTATTTTAATCTACTGCACCTAAATTACAGTATATGACGACATTGGATTTTATAGTGCCGATGATCTTACAATAGAAAAATATTGAAAAAAAAGCTCAAGTTTTTTGGTTCCTTTATTTGGTTGTATTAGCATTAGTTACATATTTTTATAAAATGATAGCGGGACGAACAGTCGGCGTTTGGCCAAAGTGTGGAGACACGGCAACGTTAGGGCGAGCCGCAGCGCCGAGCGCCCGTCCCTGCTCAAACCGCGATAAAAGATGGCGTTACTGGACAGATACCACTACCGCCATCTATCGATAATTAACTCACTTAACGAACGACTAGGCTTATACCCGACCGGAATTGCGCCCTGATTTTAATTGTTAGAGAGAAATGCTGGTGTAATGGGGCGAAGGTTGGAGGCGCTCAGAAGTTGGTATCGGAAACGCATTGTGCTCACAGGCGCTCACTGCTGAGGGCACGAGACTCCTGGACAAGGTAGACTTGAGAGCCGGGCACAGTGGAGGTGGTGACGAAAGTGCGGTGCTTGGCGCGGATCAAAGATAGATTGCTTTCAGCGGTATCGGCGCGGTCTTCAGCTGCCTCCAGTTCACGCTGGAATCGTCGGACTCTTGTCACGCTCTGCTGAGACATGCCCTCCTGTGTAATACAATAAACAAAAATGTTAACCTTAAGATATACACTTATTTAATAGTATAAGTTCTCTTTTTCTTCTATCTTCTAATCATACTGTAGAGATATGCTTGTAGTGAAAGTTGCTAAAGAGTTTTTATATACCTGTTCTGTCAGCTGCCTTTTGTAGATGCTGACTTTTTGGGTAGTTTTCTCCAAAGAATCCTGTAGAAGAGCGATGTTCTTCTGGTCTTCCTCGCATTGAATGATGACCTCCTTGAGTTGACGCTCCTTCTTGCGCAGGATCTTGATGGTTTCAGCGTGTCTCCTCTTTTCCTCATCCAGTTCAAGTTCCATATCCTTAATACGCGCTTCCAATTTGCTAATGATGCGCTTACCACCAACAATGGCGTTAGCTTCGACTTCTTCCAAGCGGATAGAGATGTTCTTTAAAATAGAGAAGAAAAAGATAATGCTATTATTATCTAATATATGTTATTGTTTGTATTAATGATAAAATATCATTACTTTCATGTTTGTTACGGTTTGTTGTAACTTAGGTTTAAATTACATTTGCATTTACCTTAACTTCAATTTCGAGGGACTTCTTAACAGCTTCAATCTTGACAATCCTCTCCTGTTCCTCGTGCAAGTGTTCCACGGTGTGTTTCAACTCAGTCTGAAGTGAAATGAAAATCATAAATATAGCTACACTATCTCTGCAATTCTATTGGCCTGGGTACATAACAACAAACAAATTGAAAATTACTTCAAAGTGTCGTACTAGTCAGGCAAATAATTGACGATGTTAGTCATAAAAAAATACTATGGTAGTTTTAGAGTAAATAAGCTTTTCTTGATTATTTTTTAAATAATTTTTGGTTCTTCTTTATTAAATGTACCTGCACGCGCTGGTATCTCTCATCGGCAATGCGCAGCTCCTTGGTGATCTCATCGTAGTCGGCAGCGACAGCAGCCAGTTCCTGCTCGATCTTGGCCTTGCTGCTAGACAGGTTGACATTGATAACGGTCAGCTCATTGATGCGGGTCTGCGCTTCCTCGTACGATTGCTCGACGAGGCGCTTAGCACGAAGGGCCTGAAATTTATATAAACTGGATAAATATTTGTTACCTTAAATGTTACATATATTTTATAACCCATATTTTGAGATAAGTGATATCGTTTAAAATAATTACATTAAAAACGTTTTATTTTCATAAAAAATGGTACCTATTATTACTGTGTAAATAGTATATAATTATATAAATCAAAAAAATATGTACTGCAGCGCCATTTAGTGGCGATTTGTAGAAAAATGGATAGCACTGAAACCTTCGTGCTGATGGACCAAAAAATGTTGAGGCGTATAAAACTCATACGAGTATATGAATGGAATGTGCTAGCGGATTATTATACAAGATTTCGCTATTATTTAATATGGAATGACAATACTAAGAATATATTAATTTCGATTTCATTAGAATTCCAAATGTACAGGCTTCTATATTGTCGTATGTTATGGTTTTTTTCTTAGAGATTTTCTTTTGCCCATCAGACGATAGTGTTTGTTTTGATCATTCGATAGTTAAAATAATTTTTAAAATATAATAACGTAACTCTGAATAAAATCATTAATAATTAATCATGAAGATATTATTAACTCTCGACTACTATTCACACTATGTTCTTATTCAGAGTATTTAGTTGAAATACTATATGCCAGTTTTTAATAGTCAAATTACCTGTTCGTAATTGCCACGGATTTCTTCGACCTCACCGGTGAGCGACTGTATCCTGCGTTGAGCGACGCCGTATTGGTCGAGCGTCACCTGAAGTTGCCTCTGTACCTCATCGTAATGAGTCTGGATCTCAGTTAGCTAAATAACAAGAACAGTAAAAATTACTGAGCTTTGCAATGAAGTGATTGAAAAATGGATAAATGAGCTAAAGACATTTTAATTTTTAGTTATGTGCGTGATAATATTTAAGTGGCTAGAAAAGTTAAAACGGGTGTCTCTGCAAGGTTTGTTTGTGGAAGTGTCATTGATACACTTATTTATGTTGTTAAATAGTTCTGACCTGAAGGGTATCTTGGCAACATGCTTTGGCACGTGAATTGTTTCACCTCAGATCTTGATAGTAGTAATCTATTATGATTTTATACTGGACAGCGGTTATTTTAAGGATGGTAGTAGCATAAACTACAATGGTCATATATACAATGGTCATGATATACAAAGAAGGTGATCATCTTTAATTAGGATCAATTAATATTAAAGTTAGTGGAAAAAATAATATACCTGCAATGATTGCTTCTTGATGGTCTTCTGCAAGTCAATGTTGGTCTTGTTAGCAACATCAAGCGAGAGTTCTAGCTCGGTGATCTGGATCTGCAGCTTCTTCTTGATGCGGGTCACCTCGGTCTTCAACTTGGTCTCAGCTTCAACCACGCGAGCGTTTAGTTGCTCGATCTCAATGCTAGTCTGCTTGCTGTTGATGTTTAAAATAAATTTATGTTACAAGAAATAAAAATGACTGCAAATAAAATATGTTCAGAGTATTGTCTATGATACCTCTTGTCGGATATAATACTTGTGTTTAAATCTTCAAACTGTCTTATCGTATCTTTTATGTCCTTTATACGTATCAAATAAGAATCGTCAATTGTGGGAACTTCCGTCTCGACCCGTACAATACATGTTGTTGGCGATGTTTCTCGAATTGTCTTAAATGATTCACTTTTCACATTCATTACCTTTGATTGGGCTATTGATTTTGAAATTATATTTTTCGATACATTTGCAACATTCCTCTCAGTAATAAGATCGGTTGGATAGTAATTAAGTTTTCCTGTTTTATTTGCATTTACATTCCTTCTACTCTCATTTAATAAAGTATTTGCTATAGCGTTAGCAGATTTTCCTCTATACTTTATAGATTTTCCTCTAACTTCGGTATCAATAGCAACTCCTTTATTAAACAACTCCCATTCACTTTCTATTCCAGCCATCTTTTTATTATGTTTATCGGATTTCATACGTTCCAACTTCTTCTTTTTAGTCTTCACTGTAACATTCTCTACTCCGATGTGCTTCGTAATATTTGCTGCTGCTGCTGTGGCCACCACTGAGAAGGGAGATCGTTTAGCTATATCAAACTTATTAAGATCTCGTTTTGCTTGCTCAGCAACTTCGTGGGATATTCTCATTAAATCTTCATTGGAATAATGACGTATTGGCTCATCGAATCTATATTTATTCAATCCTCTTTCGTTGTTCCACGGCAAGTGAGGTGGTTTGGCTTTGATGCCTTGCTCCTTGGCTGATATATAATCGATCATGGGCTGGTAAAAATGTATCCCGTAGCCATAATTATTTTCGTAAACAGTGGTGGGGGGTCGATTCCATTTATTTGACACTTTAACAGGTGGCATTATATACGAATGTAAAATTTATACAATATATGAGACTAATTTGTTGATAGACATAACTTGTAACGCCAGAGGACGAGACCGCGTAATGGTGGGTATAAGAATGAATCGCAATCTATTGTACAATTTAATAAGTGATTTGTGCCAATAAATACTATGTATATGACTCTTGGTTTTACTGACCAATCAGATGAACGACTATATATAAAAGGAATTCATGCCAATACACAGATAACTAAATATATACAATTTAATTCGTAACAAGTTTAAACATTAGCTCATCGTTTGTTTCATGTATTGCACCCTGAATCATTCTTAAAGATACTACTGTGGCTGAAATATTTTCGATGAATTTTATTATTACACCATATATATATTTAATTATAGGGTTTGTTATTGGCGTTGATCCATAAGTATTTGTGTCATGGTTGACAACTATTCCGGTTCATTGGACGCGTATTTGATTGTTATATTATGTCAATCAATGCTAGAACGAAAGGGGTTTTGATCTTTCGTAGTGGCAACAGAAGTTTTCATTGTTGAAGTCTGACCAAATTTCTAAACAGTACAATATTGTGAGATTTAGGGGTAAGTTGAAAAAAACTGTATGGTTTTTTATTTTTCTTTTATCTTAATTTAATGAAGATAAAGATACATTTAAATGAAGAGTTTTCATATGATCAAATCATATAAAATCCTCATTATATTTGAAAGCAATTGACTTGTGAAAACAATTTTGAAATTGTTTCGTGTGTTCTTGGGTGTGTCATGAAAATTTTACGTATGTTACAATTGTATCTTATGCAAAAATCAAATATTACCGAATGGCTTCAATCTCCTCTTCTTTCTCTTGGATACGACGCTCAGCCTCGTGACGGAACTGACCGAGCTCGGTAGTCAGCCTCTGTGCACGTTGTTCCTCGGCTTTGCGACCCTGATCAATACATCATCAATATAATATATATAGTAATACAAGGGCAATACCCAGTTATATGTTCTTTTATAACTAGGTATATATAGTAAAAGCATATGAGGTATACAGAATACATTCTTTAAGACAATGTTTAAAGTTGTTTTTTGTCTTAAATTCACTGAACATGATGTGTTTAACTTTATAATAAGAAATAAAGAATTATTAATTTATTCGTAAAATAACGGCCGGTTTCTATAGAATTATATAAAATAACATGCACCTCTACTCATTTTGTCCTCAATTCTATTAATAACGTTTCTATTAGTAGATTTAAGCGCGGATGTCTGGCAACGGCATTACGATTTTGTTTAATACCTCATCGTTTGTCAGTCACTAAATGTTAAATAATAACCTTAATTTAAGCACCTAATTATTAATATTATTTGATAACTTATTCTAGATTGACCATCTTAAATTTGAAAAAGTCGTGCGAGGTCTATCGACCCGGCTAATGTCGCTTTTTGGTAGACATTTGATACACAATCATAGTATTTTTTATTATAAGATATCTAGTTGATAGAGTTTAATTGAAAAATGTACAATAAAACATATTTATCACTACATTCTAAAACAAAATCCTCGGCCACGTTTGTCTGTCTGTCTGTTCGCGATAAACTCAAAACCTACTAAACAGATTTTCAAGCGGTTATCACCAGTAGATACAGTGATTCATATGGAAGGTTATGTATATGACTTGTCAAGGTTTTTTTTTATTATCAAGGTGGGACAAATGTCGGGACTGCTAGTTATGTATAAAAGAAACAATGATAAATTAAACACTGAATAATATGGGATAATGAAGATAACATTTTTTTTTTTTCATTTTTATGTCATATAGGAGGCAAACGAACGCCTGTTCACCTGATGTTTTAGCGATCACCGCCGTCCATAAACACTAGTAGCACCAGGGGAGTCACAAGTGCGTTGCCAGCCTGTGTTTTAAGGGAATGTGGCGAAAGGGGATGGGAAGAGAAGAGGGAAGGAGGGAGAGAAGAGAGGAGGGAAGAGGGTATGAGCCTCCGGCACTGTCACTGACCGAACGAGACGCAATAATGCAAGCATTGTTACTTCACGTCGGTTTTCTGTGAGAGGGTGGAATAATTTAAGAATTGTACGTCGTGTCTTTAAGCACGCGGGAGAGCTGTGTGCGGTATAGGTATATAGTTCATACACGGCTGGAATTATAGCAAGAAATGTAGGAAAAAAATCTTATTACATTTTTGTCCGTCTCACTCCCATCCGCTCAGAGACTGTAACGCGTGATAAGGAACTTCGTCCCAAAAACTAAACCGAACTCCATAAAAGAATTGTAGATAACGTATAAGGAATTTGTAGATATAAAAAGAACTTACGGCTTCAGCCTCCTTGTAGGCGGCAGTGAGTTCCTCTCGCTCGTTCTCAAGACGGCGCAGCTCGATCTCGAGCTCGTGAAGACGGCGGTTCAACTCCGTGAGGTTGGCGCGAGCGTCATGCAAGTCATCTGGTAAAATTTGTGTTACAGATATTAGAGAAATATAATGTATGTAAAGTTTGTTTACTGTATCGTTATTTTCTCATACAGCCTCCTAGTTGAGCTACAAAACGGTAGAGCTTGTACAGCAATGTCACAGGCTGGAAACCTATGGTTGATACCGCGCATTGATACAACTCAGTCCTCATATGTAAGTCGTTACATTTCAAAATCATATAAATCCAATTTAATCATTCATATAATAACATGTTAACTTTTTTACTATTACCAGTTTTTATACACCGAAAACGAAATTCAAATTTTTCTATTCATAAGGTTTTTAATTTTTTTATGACCTACATATTTTACATGTACATAATCTTAAGATCTTGAAAAATAAGGTAAAAGATTAGAAAGGGCTATAATTGGGTTTAGCTTATTATGAAACGTAAAATCTAATATAGCCTGACCTAATTTAACACTGCAAGAACTATTTTACATCATGTTAAAAGTAAAGAGATGGACTCTAACATACTGATCGGCAACGTTTTTGTGTGATGAGAAGTGGTGGAGGTAAACACTGTGTCAAGTAGAGTGTTGAAAACACGGATTTTTGTCCGTCTATCGAACTTAAGCAACGTTAGGCGCGGTCAATAATTAGATAGGTGAACACCACGTGACGTTGATTTATTTTTGTAGATATTCAAATGTTTCCTTGTACCACAAAAGTTTTATTTCTATCGTGAGTCTTTGTGTCACATCTTATATTTCTATTTTATTTAGGAAATTATAACAGTTAGATGAATTCTCATGTACATGCTTTCATTTTTCCACAATCTTTAATATAACAAGTCTATTTAAAAAAAGAATCTGTTGTTATTGTAAACTGATTTATCATACTGAAATGCTGATTACGCATTATTTTAAATTCTTTACCTGCTGTTAGTTTTTAGTTAAAGTCATAGGCATTTTGGTTTTTTATATAAAATATAACTATTATTCACGAGATACTAACCACCCAGTTTCTTATTTTCGCGGCCAAGAGCATCTTTCTGTTCACGGGTCTTGTCGAGTTCATGAGTGATACGCTGGATTTCAGTTAACTTGACGCGGAGATCGCGTTGCGTCTGCTCGTAGAGCTGAACTGTCTCTTCCAGGCGTGACTTGATCTCGATGTTGACACGCTCCAGTTGCTCGGTTCTCTTCTGGAGCTCCCGAGCTGTGCCGTTGGCCTTCTCCAGATCGATGATGAGGACTTCGACCTGTTTATACAAAGTTGACAGTAAGGATGAGAAAAAAACAAATTTTCTTTTTCTTGGCAAAGCTCAGTTTTAGTACACAAGTAGCAGCATACATAGACATGTCATAGATAAATATATAATATATTAGAGTATTGATAAATTATATAAATTCTTTTAAGAGTTTATTAATAGGAAAAATTGCTAAGTTTGTCTTTTATGTATCAATATGTTTTTGATATCTATAAAAAAAATTAGTTTAATATAAGGAGTTAAAGTAAATTGCATTGTAAATGACTATCATTAAAATAATAACATTTATATTGTATTTCTGGTAGTACCTCGCTCTGCAGACGAGACTTCTGCTTCTCAACGTTGCTGATCTTAGCGATGAGAGTCTCGATTTGCTCTTCCTGTTCTTGAATACGAATGGAGTATTTACGACGGATCTCTTCAATTTCCTCAGCCCTGGCCGCAGCTTCAGCTTCGAATTTCGAGCGCCAGTGGCCGATCTCACCATTGGCCTTAACAAGCTGGCGTTCCAGGTCCAAACGGGCCTCGGATTCCTCTTCAAGCTGCACGCGCACGGACTCGAGGTCGATTTCAACCTGGTGATTTTTAATACAGAGATTATTGTAAATATACCCTGAACAATTTGTATAAAGAAGTTAAGTCGATTATTAGGAATTAAATATCGTACTGTAATCACGATGAATACTTTCCTTACTTTATAGACATTTAAACTATAGAAATGGAAGAACAGTACCCACATAAAACACATAAATTACTGAAGCAACATACCAATATAAGTAAAGAATATTATTAGAGTTATACGTCGTTCATAATCAAATTATTTAAGAAAATACATAATAAATTCTCTCACCTGGTGAAGGCTGGCCTCAAGCAGAGAGCGTCTTCTCTCCTCATCTTCAAGCCTGCGGCGAGAGTCCTCGAGTTGACCGGCAAGCTGGCTCTTCAGGTACACCACGTTTTCAATATTCACCTGGTAAGTAATATTAGGAAGGATGACTTTCCCGATGCATATAACATACTTTGAAATTTATTTAAATACATATAGGATTCAAAATTTAAAAAACTACTAAATATGTTCCAATAGGTATTTAAAATAAATAAGACACACATACCTTAAGATCTTGGACCTCCTTGACAAGCTCAATATTCTCCTGGGACAGACGTTGCTTGTGAGAGGTGATATCTACGATGGTGCGGTTTAGTTCCTCAATCTTGATGTTCAATTCACTGACAACGATCTCGAGCCTTTCGTAGGACTTGGAGATTGTGATCTTCTCCTTAGTCACGTTCTCCACTTGGGCCAATAGTTCGTACACTTCAGCTTGGAATTTGGACTTCTCCTTTTCAGACCTGTGGACAAGAGATATAATATTTATGTCAAAAAGTCTATAATATATATATGCATGATGATAGACCAGATCTAATGAAGCTGACATAGAAGGTAGAAATGCATGGCTCTTCGCAGAATATTCGCATAGCATATTTTAGTTATTTCATCACTTATTATAACATTTAATGAAACAATGGAAAACGATAACAGCACATATATCCTCACCTGGCTTTGGACTTGGTGAGTTGTTCAATTTGTTCTTGGAAGTCAAGCATAATCTCTTGGTGCTTCTTTTTAAGTAAATGCGCGGTCTCTTCGGATTCCAGATGGACATCTTCCAAGAGTTTACGAAGCTTGGTAAGTTCAGTATCACGTTTTCTGTTGATCTCGAACTGTAAAATGTTAGATTTTATTTCAAATATGTTCCCTATTTCTATCTAGGAAACATTTATGAAATATAAAAATTAACTTTTTGTAACTTAAATTATTATAGCATATGAGTATATATTATTTACAAATACAACTGGAACAGAAATGGGAAGTAGTACGGCTTTTGCTTAAATAAAATTGTGGGAGATTATATTTTATAAATCAAGAAAATTAATTTATTACTGTGTTGTTTTTAGAAATGTTGATCAAGAATTGATATTAAGATTTGTTCTTGTTAATATTGAACATTGAAAAATTCTAATTCATTTCCAACTGTTAATGTTTTGTAAATTCATGACCTTTTATTAATGATATAATAATATACACATAAATGTGAATGAAGAGTTTGAAAATGTTTTTTCTCATATTTTTTAAAATAGAAAACTTCAGGAGAATATAATAAAAATCGCATAGCAACAATCGCAAAACATAAATAAAAATAAATATATATAGCACAGCTTGTTGGTACATGTAATTTTATGGTTTCATTCTGGTCTTCTTGTTGAATTCTTGTACAATCTTTGTATTTTCATTTATTACTCTTGTTTCTTCATTGCCTGTAGTGATTGTCTTTTTATTCTTCATTGAGTTCTTTTGAGTTCTTTAAATTACTCTTGTATTGTTATTGCATACACATTAAATTTGATCTCCTTCTTTAGAGGATTATTCATTCAAAATTTATATTCTGTTTATTTCATTATTAATTACGTTTCTTGCTGTGTTGTTGCAAACTATATCATTTCCGTGTAGAATACTATTAAACGCAATGTTGTATATATATAAAGTTAGTTGTGTTTACCTGACTTTCCGCTCCACCCTCCGCTTCCTCTAGCCTCTCAGAGAGTTGGATAACCTGCACGCTTAAATCTGCCTTCTCTCTTTCAATCTGTAATGTAACACAATTTTCTTCAGGACTAAAACATTTATTTTTAATGCTTATTAAATTAAAATAACTATTGCTTGTATATGTAGATATTTATTCAGCAGTGCTTATGTAGTTGGAATTTTAAATTGAATTGAAATTATTTTAACGTACATTGAAACTAGTATTTATGATTAGTCTTGTTAATATGAATGTAAATGGTTCAGAAGTTTCTGTAAATGTTTATTCAATATTATGCAATGGTCGATTACAGATTAGAACGTCCTTCGCATATTTCAGTATTGTACCTGTCTAAAATAAGAAACGTTTAATGTCTCACCGGAGTTCTGACTAACTCGGATATTTTCGCTACTCATACCACAATCTATTAATATATTTCAATATTGTGGCATTCTCAACGGGAACGAGCATCATTTGGCCCAGTTTCAAAAGTGAGACCGGAGAGCGAGAAGTTAAGATTTCGGAGAATGCTTTCGCTACGAGGCTAAAATTATCTCGTGATGCGCGAGCGTCGTTCGCGACGTATCCGTGGGACAGGCGCCGCGCCGCTCCGTCATGTCCGATCCTATCTCCGGTTCGTCTCACTTGCCTATGAGATACTCTCGATGTAACATTAGATATCAATCCAAAATAGATTATGCAAATTTCGAATGAAATTTTTATACCACATAACCCCAATGATAACGGACCGTCATAAAATATTACGTAAATTTATTACAAGCTGTCAAGTACAATACGGATGGTACCGTTATTCATGGACTATCAGGAATGTAGTATTATTAATCGGTACTGGACTTTACCTTATGCTATATTATATTTAATTTATAGATATTCCAATAATTAAAAGAAATTATTTTCACATAATTACTTCGAAACTAATAAAAGTATAGTAGATAATATTTTAGTTAATTAATGGATTCAATATTAATTAAATCAAGTAAAAAGGAGAAGATGACATAATTTTGATACAGTGCTCTATGACGACACTAATTCATTAGAATTATAGTATTATTATGAAGAGGCTTTAAAAACTCAGAGGACTGAAGGGCGGGCGGCAAAAATAGAGAAGGTAGCCGAGGCGCGCGGTCCGCCTACACCTGCGGCGCGAGCGCGCCCTGTATGGCTGCCGCGTCCGCACATATCACATTTCGCACGCTTGAGCTTACCCTCTGACGCAGCTCCCTTTCGGATTCCAGATCATCGTGGAGGAGACGGATCTTGTCCTGAAAAATACAAGATATTCTATCATCCGCAATCACTTCACAAGCACTGCACTATTATCGCGGCCGGTACCTCCAGCCTGGAGAGAGCACTCAGGTCGGCGCTGTACTCGATGTTAACGTCGGTGGTGCCGCCGCCGCTGCTGCGGTAGCTGTACTTGGAAGTCTTCGCCACGGCGGACATTGTCGCTGTTCGTCTCTCGGTCGGCAGTCGGCGCTACGTTACCGGTCGGGCACCGTTCGACTAGTGAGAGCGGGTGCGTGCGGCGCGCGTGCATCAGCCACGGTGGACCGCCTCCCGCGCACCTCTCCCCCCCGCGCCCATAGCGCCGCTCCAGGGCGGCCGGCCGGCTGGAGCTCGCGGATCGTGTTACCACCCCCGCGCGCACCCCCCTCTCAGCCTTTTATAGACACGCCCGTCCTGACACCGGCACGGTTTTATTTGTTTTGCCCAAAAATTTGGCAAAACCCTTTACGTCCTAAAATTTAAGATCCGGGTCACAGAAGTAGCGAGGTTGCGTCCACTCACTGTTGCGGACACCGCATCGGCGCCGTGGGCGGCAAGTCGGGTCCAGCCGCTTTCTGATGGATTCTTACCGGTCTCTGGCAGGCGATCGCGGCCCGCCACACTAAATGCCACCAATCAGTTGATCTTAACAATGAACTTTGTTGTACTCTTTAAATTAACCCTCGGCAATCGAATTGATGCATGTTTACAAACATCAATTAGCTATAATTGTATTATTTGCCTCAATAGAGAGTTGTTTTTCATTCGTTAAGCAATTACAGATCTGAGCTTACAGTTGAATCTTAATATTGGTTGAAGAAAGTCTTCGGTTAAAAAAATATAAAATGGTACTATCCTAAAACTTACATAATAAAGTACTGTATCTAATATAAGCAAGTGAAAGCCTTTTTGTCAAACGTTACATAGCTGTATAGATACTTAAATTCCTTCAATTTTTTTTAATTATTTTATAAAATACTTAAAGATACTTTTAGCGGATAATACTACATCAATTCGTAGCACGTCGTAGACTTTTCGTAGACACTTTACAACAAAGTCTCTTTAGGATAATTTATATTATACTACGTATATTACATACAATCTACAATATTCATATTTATATATAATTCTTTTGTCGAGGAATTCAGGTTATTAATTATAAAAATCGAGTGTCTGCTTAATTTCATCAATTTAATAAGCACGATAATATGCGTTGAATTCTAGTACAAGTTAATTATTCTGAGAGATTTTAATTTTGGGATGGTTCTACCTCTAAGTTTCTTTCCAAGAATTGGTCAGATCAGATATCTACCGAATTTTCGGTGTGTACTAATAATTTTCTATTGTAAAAGTTAAACACTAAATAATAAATGCTTTATTTATTAAATTGCTGTTAATTAATAATGAATAAATGAAAATGTGCGTAGAATGCCTTATCAACTTGCTAATAGTAATTCAAGTAAGTACAAACATCTATTACATATAATCCTAAAGCATTTTAGGTATATATTAGAAATAAAAAAAAATATAACAACATTTTTTTAATCTCTTCCACCACAATGAGCCATCTGCCGAAATGGATAACGGTATAATTAGTTAGTTTTAAATTATATTCACCGTCTCAGCAACCCTTATGAAGCAGCATTAAAACTAAATCAGACATATAAGACTACTCTATGTTATTTATAAGTTTGGAAGCAATTTCTTCCAACAACGTACTAAGATTTTCAGATCGCCTGATCCATCTACCGATTAATAAGAGAACTTCTTTCCCTAGTTCATCGTCTATTTCAAAAGTTATTTACAGGTAGTAGTTTTATATAGTTACATTTCTGCCTAGAATTATATCAGTGTATTACCCGGGTTACCTCAGGGATGCATACTAGGTCTTTTTATTTCACCATTTAAATTCGGAATATTAGGAAATATCTCCACAATTCTCATATTCTTATACACATAAATGCTATGACAATTATGTGGATAAATTTGATAAATGAAGCCTTCAGGAAGATATTAACAGCTACACTGCATATTAAACTTCGAGTAGGTAATTCTCTTTTAAATAATGATGATAAGGCAATCATAATCAATTATACTTTTAATAATAATATTAGGTCTTTTTTACCTATGAAATTGTCGTTTTGTATGAAAAAATTTAAACGAATTTTTTTCATGTATTATTTATTTGTATTAATCGAAGTAATCACCCATGCAAGCAATGCATCGTTGCCAGCGCAGTGGCAGTTTATTAATGCCCTTCTTAAAGAAATCAGCTGGACGGGAGGCAACAAATTCTTCGAAGGCATTTTGTACTGCCTCTCGGGTATTGAATTTTTTTTCCGCCAAGGAGTTATCCAAATTCTGGAAGAAGTAGTAATCTGTAGGCGCAAGGTCTGGTGAGTAGGGCGGATGACGGAGAACTCCCAACGCCAGTTCTTGCAACTTGGAGATCGTCTGCTGTGCAGTATGAGGTCACGCGTTATCGTGCAGGAGCAGCGGAGACGAGTGATTGACCAATGCTGGTTGGAGATGGGCCAGCTTCTCCATCATTGTGTTCAGTTCTTCACAGTACACATCTGCAGTAATGCTCATTCCGTTTGGTAAGAAGCTATGATGAATCACACCGGCGCTAGACCACCAAACAGTGACCATCACTTTTCTAGGGATAAGCTTACGTTTAGGGTATTGTTTAGGTGCTGAATCAGGATCCAACCAACTTCCTGAGCGCTCTCGGTTATCAAACAGAATCCATTTTTCATCGCAGATAACAATGCGGTTCAAAATTCCTTCATTTGTATGTCTATTGAGCAGTGCAAAGCACGTCTCGACGCGTACTTCGCGCTGACGATCATTAAGTTCGTGGGGCGCCCATTTGTCAAGCTTTTTACCTTGCCAATGTGACGCAAATAGACCAATATTGTTTTGACGCTAACGTCGAATGCTGCTGCTAATTCAGCCGTAGATTGTGTATAATCAGTTTCCACAATCGCCTTTAATTCGTCATTGTCGACCAAAGCCTTAGGAAGACCGCGAGGTTCATTTTTCAGGTCGAAATTCCCAGAACGGAAGCGTTGGTTTGTAGTGTTAGATCCGTAAACATCGTTGATGTTGCGTGCCGCTTGTGCTACGTTGCTGCCACGACGGTACTCATATTCCATAATTACTCGATTTTTTAACGTATCCATAATAACAAAAAATATTGAAATGCGATGAAAATGTAACACTATTCAATAAACAAATGACTACTTTTGGAAAAAGAATTCCATGTTTTTAAAATAAAATTAATTTGAAATTAGAATTCTTAGTCAAACAAAAATTATGTTGATTTGAAATGGCCAAGTACTGCAGAACGGCAATTTCATAGGTAGACCTATTAGATTATATGTAGAGTAATTCATATATAAAACACAGGCTGTGCCGTAAAGAGGCACGATAAAAGTAAAACAAGGAAACATTTTAATTAAAAGAATATAACAAAAAACCCACGTTACACTGTGTTTCTAGGCGGTCATCCATGCAAATACTGATTGCGTCTGACGTTGCTTGACTACGGTCATAGGACAATAACTGATGACTGAACTACCCGACACAATGTTGACCCAGACCACTTTTTGTATTACAAAAACTTTGCTGATTAGTATTTCAAATCCATCACATAAGGAGTTGCACTTCAAAGGAATTTCAACGTTTGATATGACTATGAATTATATTTGTTAAGGTGTCCATTTCATAATTACTCGATCCACCAACGATATAGGTCTTCCTTTGCAATCCACTGTAATTTTTTGTTTTTGACTTAACTATTCATCACAAGTTAAATTTCTCAATAAAAATCCTAATTAATATTATAAATGCGAATCTAAATTTGTTTGTCTGTTTGTTTATTTGATACGCTTTCATGGTATTCAACCAATTTAGAAAATGTATTATTCACAAGGAACTCTACAATAACGCGAGCGAAGCCTAGTTAGTGGCTAAAACAAGCTAATTATATATCTTGTGTATGATGGAATAAATTCTATTTTTTTAATATTTATATTACAAAGTACAACTACTATCATTCAATTATATTGACTTATTTCATAATTATCACTATTTATTTTAAGAAATTAGTAGTCCGGTTAAGCTGTTAAGACCTTGCTGGGTCAAAAGCGTAGACATTTCGAAAAAAAAAAAATTTAAGCAACCATTGCAAAATAAGTGACATTTGTTCTTAAATAGCATTAGCTATAAGTACTGTTGATTGGCTAAATACATGGTGTGTACTGAAAAACTAAGCTTTTGATAGAGGCCACTATTAGTAATTTCGTATAACAGCACTAATTACATGCAAAATAATTTAATGACACGTAGTTATAGAAACTACAGTGAAGTAACTTTGAACTTGGATATAGATACCTTCTACACCAGGTTATATACGGTAAAACGCCCACTGGACTAAGAGTACATACTTCAATATACCAGGTGACTGTTTAGAAAGTAGCAATATTTATGGAAAACCCTTTACACTTGATTCTCGCTCTAAATCAATTAAAAATAGGTGTTAAATATTTGACTTAACTATCTAGAAAAATACAAAAATTATACACAATCCTGTACGCATCTAAATTTTTTTGTTCGTACTTTGGAAGTTTTCGACTTAATAAGGTTCTACTTTCTTACAGTATTAATTTGGCTATATAAATGCGGAGGCTTATACCAATTTAGTAGATTAAAACTAATTTTCACTTTAAATATATATTTATCCATTGAGGGCGTACTATGTAGTAGTTAATATTGTGAAAAATTTAGACATTACCTAACAATTTCTTTTACACTATAGAACATCGTGAACGGGTCTCCACAGTCATACCTACACAGTAGCCTAAAACTAAAATATATTATTGTACAAACTCTTTGCTTTGCGTGAAAATGCAAAGTCATGTTCCAGCCAAGGTTTTCTCCTCCGTCAATGATACTGAAGCCTCCGAAAAAATTATAAATAAAGAAACAATTAAAAGTTAATGCTGTACTATTTCAACAAAAAACGGTATATAAAAAGTAGAGTAAAAAGTCTCATGAAATATGTTTTTCAGATGACAAGATCTCCACATTTTCGGTACAGTCTTGTTCACAATGCGTCTTATATATTTCTAATTAATATTGTTATATACCTTAATCTATATTATCAGAAGAAGTTAGCATCCACGAAAATTAGTCGTTAAAATAATGTCGGTGTGTAAAATAAAAAAGGATGTGAATTCTATGCAATTGTAACCAATATAGGATTGGGTATATGAATTCCTAAAAACTACAGTTTGAACTGATGGTCTTTTTCAACGTAGCCAGAGCTTTCAATAAGTGTTGGCATGCTGAACTCATTAAGAAACTAATTCAGTTCTGCGTTTCCGGTAGCTTAATTTTATATCATTCGCAACTTCCTGTCAGATAGGAATTTAAGCTTACAATGGAAAGTGGACTTTTTCCATCCCATCCGATTCATGCCCTAAGGGTTCAACCTCACGCTCTACTATTTAACCTGTACATTAATAATCTACCCCAATCCTCGAAGATCGAGTTACACTCGATACTTACACTTTGCTTTACTAGGGTCAACTACTTAGGGGTCATTCTAGATGATTAATTCACCTTCAGAAAGTGCAAGACATGGCTGGTCTTGGGCCATTCGTATATGCATGTCACTATGTAATCAGAACGAAATGTCACCCTGGCATAGGCTCATGCTCTATAAGACATTTGTCCATCCTACTGTCACATATAGCTAACTCGTTTTTGCATATACGTTAAAAGACAAATTCGAAAAGTTGCAGGTTATACAAAGCCGCTTCTGACGAAAGCTGTTTGTCCCTCATATAACGTTCCGAAGATTGATCTCCATAAGAACTTGAACTTTTCTTCAGTCTGAATGTATGTAAAGCCTCTCGTGACTAACTACTTCGATATAACAATAAGGGCTCAACCATAAAGGTAGGTGGTGGAGTCACACTGAAGCTATTATTGAATGGGTTGTCTTGTTTGGGGTAGTACCACCCTTTCAGAGAAAACCGACATGAAATAACAGTGCTTGCATTGTTGCGTTTCGTTCGGTCAGTAAGAGTGCCGGAGGCCCACCTCCCTTCCCCTCTCCCCCCTCTTTTGCCCCCCAAACACAGGCTGGCAACTCACTTGCGACTCCCCTGGTGTTGCCAGTGTCTATGGGCGGCGGTGATCACTTAGTATCAGGTAACCCGCCTGTTCTTTTGCCACCTATGACATAAAAAAAATGAGTGCGGTGAAACTAAAAAGCAGGAATATATTTAGACGTTATTTACAAGATATGTAGGCACTTCTAAGATAATAAGATTCTGGAAGTTTCAGGACTTTAATTTCATTGGTTTTCGGAAAAAGAAAAATACATTGCACTATGATTTTGTCCTTATGGCCTTAATTTTGCCATAAGGAATAAAATCAAATCAAAAATAAATCAAATATGATGAAAGGCGAGAAAATAACTATTCTATTAGTAAAAGTATAATATTGTTTGAACATCTCATTCCGAAGTAAGATATAATAATTAATAATCATCTTGCACTCATTGCACCTGTGTATTAATCACACTGTCTTACATCATAAGTGAAATGTCAAGATATTTTTGCAGGCATCCTATCTCATTAATAAATCATAGATTATTTCAGGACGGTTACAGGTGCCGACAAAACGTAATTGAATTGAATACCTTCTCTCTTTATAACTAAGAATGTATACGTTTTTATTTCATCTAATGATATCTTCATTTTATTAGTACTTCGATAAACTCAATCATACATTTTAATTTCTAAACAAAGACTCCATTTATTAATGACTTTAATGATTGAATTCGCAGTTTAAGTTGCTTTTAAGATCTGTTCGCTTGTAATAGCTGTATATTAAAATTTAATAAAACACGTAATTTTTCTAGTTAAGTCAATTACGTAAATTATAATCATAGCAATATAGACACAATTACTTATGACGTAAGTTTTTACAAATATAATATACTGATTATATTTTAATTTACGAATCCGTATTTTTTATAGAAATTTAATTAAGAAAAAACTACGATATAATAACGTTCTTTATAAACTTGTATATAGGTTTTAGTATTGATTGCGATCACGTCTGATATTATTATTGACTAAGTGACCTAAGACAGTAAACAGGCCAAATCAAGAAGACGGTTAGATCTCAAAAGCAGTTGTCTAACACACTTATAAATGCTTGGCGACAGATTTTCAACTCGATAGCGTGATAGCTAGCCATATAAGCGTAGAAGAAGTTCTACCACGGTGATATGTTTTCATCTTACGACCTTTTCTTCATCCAGAGCCACGGCTCATTCACCATTGTGAATTTATATAAGTAGTACAAAAATATTGCAATATCTATGCCTATAAAAAATATTTCATTACATATTAGTTCTGTTATTATTAGGGGCGGGTTTTCTTTTTTGTGTGTTGTTTGTCATTTAAACAATATAGATTAGTAATTTATTAAAAGTTTTACCAGATACAAATAGGGGTCATTTCCAGACATTCCCATCGTTTTCGTAATGATCGACATTGCAATAATTTCAAACGTATCTTGAAATAACTGAGCAATCATCGCTTCAAATCTTTTAATACTCTTCTCCAATGAAAGTAGGAATAAAATCTTACACGAGAAATATATATTAATATTGGAATGAAAAACAGTTTTGATGGTGATTGTACGTGTCCCGATTTTCAGTGTGCGCCGACGCAGGTGGGAAATTATTTGGTTATATTCGTACCTGAGCGAAGTGGGCCGAATGCTTTCCGCCTCTCCCCCCTCCCCTGGACTCCATTCCAGTCACCCCCTGTCCCGTAGTGAGTCATCGTCCGCTGAACACGTACGAGCAGGAATTATTAATACTGCAGCTTTTCCAACTCGTTTATGTGTCACGTTGGAAATCTTTTATAATATTTATCATTTCACGAATAGATGATCGTTAACGCGGCATTTGACTTATCACTTTATTATTTGAGAATAATGCATAGCAGCCCGGTACATTTTTTATTGGAAGTAGAAGTAATTAAATTAAAGGAATCTATCACAGTATATTTTAAAATAAGTACCATATCTCATATGGGGTATTAGTTTTTTTGTTTAAAAAGGTATAGACACACTTGCGTATATACATATAATTTTTTACATGTAATCATTTAAATTCAAAAATACATACATATGTAATAGAAGAACCACTCACCTAGGTTTATAGTGCTTAGTTTCTTAAGTCATTTAATATCCAGTAAGGTTGTGGTAAACTAAATGTTTATAAAATAAAGAAACTATAATTCGTAATGTCAATTCAATATGCAATTCAATTTACAGCAATATTAATCTGAATATTTAAATTTCTTATAAATAAAGCTCACTCAGGGCTGATCAGTTTTTATGATCTAGATGAATAGTATTTTAACAAGTTAGTAACTACTTTTTTAATAAGTTGCGTAATTAACCCGTAATTATGTAACTGATAACAATTGAATTTAATTTGTGACCGGGTTTTGCAACTCAAAAAATAATACGTACGTTATAATTTAATTAAGAACTTAAAATGTATTTTAGACAGTTTCTTAAAGATTCCTTATTAAATATTTCTAGCAACTTCTTACGTTCGTAGAGGACACCCTAGATACAGTTCCCACATCATTATATTAGTGTGCAAGCTTCGATTTTTTTGTTTCTCCATGCTGATTAATACGGTTCGTATTATTGCTTCAACGGTTTATTTTTGGTTGAACTTTGAAACTATTTTCAGTGGAATTTACTAACAAATCACTAGAACGCGTTTAAATTCAGCTGAATTCTAGATAAAATACTCATTCCAACTAGCTTTGTAGTATGTTTTGGTGTATTAAATAAAATTTTATGAAAGTTTACTGTGAAGTTAACCTTAACTTCGAAGGTCTGTAAAATATCTTATTTGTAATAATAGGTACTCGATAAGAAAATTAAGTTACTAATGATATATCCTGATTAAATATCCCACAAAATAGAATAAGCTTTTACAGGTTTCAGCATTATGGGTCGGCTTGTCTTAGTACCACCCTCTCACAGATAACAGACGTGAAGTAACAACAGTCCTTGCATTGTAGCATTTCGTTCGATCACTGAGAGTGCCTGAGGCCCATCTATACATATAGGCTATAATTTATAAAGATATTATTTTAAACTGGTCAAATAATAACGTTAAATTTCAAATAAGTTGAGAAAATTCTGTGGTATGAGGGGATTCTCGACGCGCGCTGCAGAAATCATTAATATGAAGATATAATAGTATGGCTTAGTGGTACAATGGTAACGCATAGTTTCATCTTTTATAAAGACAGAATTGCAGATCAGAATCCATAAATAGAAAAGTTTGTCGTCTGAATAATTCACCTTCTACCATGACAGTGTATAATTTTATGATAAACACATATGTAATATTTTCTATTTCTAAGAAACATGACTCGAATACGAACGTCATTTTGAATCTATCAGCCAAAGTCACAGTTAATAATAGTTTATTCAATTCATAGTTCCAATAAAGCAAGTGCAAGGATTAGTTCATAAATGTGAACGCCATCGATTCAAGGAACATTTCACTCATTAAGAAGATCTGGTATGAAACTCAACCATTCACCTGATTCCCTATGACCAAAGCGGTAATAGAAATTGGTTAATGCTAAATCAACGATAGTGCCTTTGTATATGAAATATCAAAACCTTCTTATGACTAAGCCAACAAATAAATATTTGATTATATTTTAGTTTACGTTGTTATTTGTACATAATTCGGAATTTTGTTTTGAAGCCGATATTAATCATTTTTACTATTATTAATAAGGAACGAGTTTTCGTTTTTGTATGTTCTTTGTCACTAAAACAGTATATATGAAAAGTAATTTATTATAACTTTCAGCAAGCATAAATAGGGATAATTTCCAGACATTAACATCGTTTCCGTAATGATCTACATTACATGACCCTTTTAATAGAAAATTATGTTTTACATGTTGCTTAGAGTTAATGTTTGGTAAATTGGTAATATACTCCAGGTCCTTATCGTACAACTAATTTTTTTTTTATTGATCTCACTGAGATTAATACATAAGGGGGTCAGTCTGTCTATTGAAAGTATTAAAAATATTGTAACAAGTTTGGCCGAGGGATTCCTACCCGGATCGGTCTCCTGAGCTACGAACGAATGTGTCGCCAGGGTATCTATTTAAATCATTAGTTAGAGAAATAAAAGCCTATAATGATGACGAGGGCAATTAGGAAATTGATTGAGAGGTTTGTTCTTGTGATGCACAAAATTCAATATTGTAAATAGTTCGATAGGTGGAGTATCTACCTTAGCTACTATGTACCATAGTAAAATACCTTACGACATATATATAAGAAATTAAGGAGAGTAATGTTCGTAATCTAACAAGAATTTAAAAGGCCTTCACGAATCGGAATATAATCTATACTAGTCTATACTAATATTATAAAGAGGTAAAGTTTGTGAATTTGTGATATTGTGATGTTGTGACGTTGTAGGGGGTAATCTCAGGGACTACTGGTCCGATTTGAATAATTCTTTCAGTGTTATGTAGCTCATTCATCGATAATGGTTATAGGCTATATATCATCACGCTAAGACCAATAGGAGCGGAGCAAGGGTGAAAAATGTTTCGAAATCGGGATGCTTTTTCCCTTCAGATCTGCTGCATGTTAGTGTTAGTGTATTTATTCCACGCGAATGAAGTCGCGGGTAGAAGCTAGTCGCTAATAATGTACAGAAATTCAACAGAAATGAATATTACATTGAAAATTCTGGAACGGTAAAACGTGACTCGTTAAATTTTAAACATATTTCCATAATGTATGTTGGCCAGTCATCGGTTTCGCACCCGATGAAATCTATTTCGATCTTTATGCCCGTAGCCGTCGTAAAAGAGTCACCGTGTGCTCCGCCAACAATCCGGTCTCTCTTGTGACGCAAAAATAGCTGGATCGTTGAAATACAGCTGAACTAATTACATCCTTTCCGTTGTTATTTTTTTCATCCCACTACTGGGAATTCTAGTAAACAAATCATAGCAAGCCATAATATATTTGGCTATCGAGATTGCCTCTTAAGATTTGAGTTAATTATCTTGAACTGTAGTCCAATTTATTGCATAATAATATTGAGAGAGTGCATGGTTTTTAAGTTAATTACTGGCGAATCACTATATAACTAATCTTAAGGCAGGCTTCAGCTTCAGGTTATACTTAAAGTTATACTATACTACTCCTATAGTATATCACCAAATGGAGGACCACGGCTTGGATCCAGACCACCAACCTATTCTGTCTGGACCTTAACAAGAATAAACATTCTATACTTACCTCTATAATCAAGGAAAATAAAAGAAAACGTATATATATATATACATAATTATACATAGTATTTTTTACTTTCATCATTCAGGAATGATTTGTTTTTGTTAGTTAGATTGCAAAATCTAGTAGAATATATACTATACAACAAGTAATGAAAATTATACGTCGTGTGTAAAGACACATCGTATGATTGTATATTAACATGTTTCTGGTATTTTATTATATATATTATTTTTCTAGCGGGCCTGGTGGACGTTGTCCCGCCATGATAAGAAGAAAATCCTTGACACATAATAAAATTACACTTTCCTCGTGAAACACTTTTAGTAGTGAAAACCGCATGGAAATCCGTTCATTACTTTTTGAGTATATCGCAAACACACAGATAGATAGACGTGGCAGAAAACATTGTTTATAATATGTTGTTATAGTAGGTACATTTGGAAAAAAATCTTAAATTTATTTTTGATTTCAGCTTTGAAAACTATATACTTAACCATAAGTTAAGCATTTTCGAAAGAGTCTAGCATCGCCTCTCGTAGGCTTAAGACATAGTTTTAGAGGTCTAAAAACGATCTGGTCGTTTTAAGTATATAATCCTTTGTCTAAAATCGACAATATATTAATAAATGGCCTAAAATCGACTTTTAGTTTTTAAAAACACAATCCAAGCGCTCTCGATCTTAAGTACCTTCTAAAAAATCTCAATAAAATTATAAATAGCAAAACCCACCTCTATTTTACAACACTCGGGGGATAAAATTTGGCAAATTTTGAAATATTCTATTGGGAAGTTACAGTGCTAAGTTTCAAGTTAATAGGTGGAGATTTTTTTGTCCCGTATACAATATTTCCCATCCTTGATTATCCCCTTAAGGGTTAAATTTCAAAAAATCACTTTTTATTGTATCTTTGTGCCATAAAAAGAAACTACTAACCGATTTTCATGTTTTGAGTTTATGTAGTTTCTGATGTGCATGTTTGTAGTCCGATGAAGCTGTGAAGGCCAGTCCGCGTCAGGCCAATAATATAGTCTGGTCGAAAAAAAAAAACTGTGCGTTGATGAGTCAGCCAACTATCTTCAATCCGTACCTAGTGGTTTTAGTAATATGATTACATTTTTTGAATACAGACGACGTTAGTTAAGTTCGCACTTCTTGATAGAAAATACGTTTTGTTGTAACATAACTAATAGACAAAGTTTACCGTATATCATAAATGGACTTAAGAATGAGTCAGATTACAATACTATTTATTCTATTTCTTCAGTTGCAAATGACATATTAACAATATTTCAAATGAATTTATCAAATATTGAATAAAATAGTATGTTAAATATTATAAGGCACCCGTTTGTTTTATTTAATATTAGGTGGTTTTAATTTCAAAATCAAAATCAAAAATTCTTTATTCAGTTTAGGCTCTAATAAGGCGCTTATGAACGTCAAAATATACCACCAGTTCGGAAAACAACCCAGCCATCGAGAAGAACCGGCAAGAAACTCGATCGGGTACATTTTTTTTTAATATACATTTCCAATACATCATACAGCTTATGGTGGATGCACAGAGAGGAGTCAATTCCAGACATCACTATCGTTCACATACTGATCCACTCTATAATATCCTTTTGACACTAACACCCGCTTGACGCTTAAACTGACCCGCTTAAATTTGCAGTCCGGCAAATCGGTAACATGTTTTGGGACTTTATTGTAAAACCTAACACTTGTACCTAAGAAACTATTACTGGTTTTACTAAGTCTGAAACATGGGACGACCAGTTTATTACAGTTTCTAGTATTTATATTATGCCGGGCTTTTACTAAATTCAGTTTTTCAAAGTTTTTACGGACATACATTAAATTATCAAGAATGTAGGGTAGAGTTAAGATACCGAATTCCTGCAATTTCGTTTTTAATGATTCGCGAGGTCCCATATTATATATTGCTCGAACTGCCCGTTAATTGATTAATGAATTTTTTATCTAATTATTTGAATTATAAAAAAGTGTGTGTGTACTTATGTACAAGCGTTAGAAGTTATACTTTTTTGGCTTAACAAGATAAAAATCTTTTCAAAAATTTTATCTTTCGCCTTATTCTACGTTTGTAGAAAAAACGACACTAGCAATAGAAAATAGATATTTAATACATTGAAAGTTTTAATACAGAGAGATACAAACAACAAATACAAAGGGTGTCGTTTTTCGTGACTTTGTGTACGCGCATTGTAAAATTTATTCTCATCATTTTCCCTTACGAAAGAAAAGAAGTATAAATTTAATAAATCCGCATATAACAATTATTTATTTCAATAAAATATAATAATCGTAACATACTAATTAGATTATTGAGTTATATTTTTGTTATAATAAACATGTAGATTTCAAATTGCTTTGATTTCTCTCTAATTACGTATTTATATTTGGTTTCGTTTATTTAAATAATGTGAACATATAATTTAACACGATGACATTTAAAACGAACGGACTGTTTCTATCCAGTTTTATTTATAAAGAATGTCGATGACACTGTTGGCAGAACAATAAGGACAGCTGTGCGCTGAACAACGAAATATAACTTTTAGACGATAAATTAAGGCACAATATATAGGCCTATATAAATAGTATATGAATTAACGATCTTACCTGGTATTTAAAATACTTCAAAATTATCAAATATTTTATACTTCACCTCCGTTGTAATAAAAAAAAATACGTATAATTACAATTGTCCATAAAAGTTAAGTATTAATGATACAATTTATTATAGGTAACTTATAATCTGAAAATGTTATAGGGGTTAAGTATCTAATAGTTAAAAAATTACGAATAAAAAAAAATATAAAGTAACAAAGTTACGCCGTATTATTTTTTAAACATTTATAAAAGAAAAAAAAAACAGAGTATGTCGTAAAAACACACGATAGAAATGAAACTTTTTTATTATTGTATCTTTTTTTTAATACAACAAAAACCCAACGTTAGGTGTCCTAGATGGTAACCCATCCAAGTATTGACCGTGCATGATGATGCTTAATCTCGGTGATCGGACGACACCAGTGTTTTCAACATTCTACTTGACACAGTACTTACCCCCATCATTTTTGTTAATCAAAGATATTTCCGAGCAGAATTTCAAAGCCTTCATTGTTGTCTCATACATTAAAATAATAGCTATACGAGTTAACAACTCGATTATTCGAACAATCTAGAACTCATGAAGATACATAGTCCTTTACAAGGTTCGAGGAAAGATATTTAAAAAGACAATATTAATTGTTAAAAGCTTTCGAATGTAAACTATACATTTAAACAAATACCATAGATGAAGACGGACAATAATTGTTTAAAATAATTCAGAAGAGCGTTTTTAGCGTCGGTGCTAACATGAATCACATTGAAATAAACATTATATGAGTCACAAGCCGCCGGCCACATCACCGGCGTGTTTCAACGAAAATATGTAGGTATTGTATATTGTAAAAAAATGTATAGTCTACGTTTATCCTCGGCGTCGAACTCTAGCGGTAGGCAGATACTATCTAGAAATTTTCATAAGCAATTAATATATTATAAGATATATAATAATTTTGAAATAACTATGGCTTAGATCATAGCATTCGAATCCATACACATAAGTCGGTGATTTCCTTGAAGAAAAACGCTATGATGATACCATAGCATGGGATAGGGCTTTTAAAGGTGTTTTTATTATGTCCTAGAAGGCAAACGAACAGACGGGTCACCTGATGTTAAGTGATCACCGTCGTCCATAGTCACTTGCAACATCAGGGGGCGCAAGTGCGTTTCCAGCCAATGTTTCGAGAAACGGGTAAGGGGGAGGGAAAGAGGGAGGGGCGAGGGGCGAGGGGTCTCCGGTGCACTCACTGACCAAACGAAACGCAACAATGCAAGCACTCTTACTTCACGTCGGTTTTCTGTCAGAGGGTGGTACTGCACCGGGCGAGCTGACTCATTCATGCTGAAACCCTTAATAGCTTCAGCGTGGCCCTACCACCTACAAAGGTGAGGTTAACTACCAACCTCAACATTAAATATATCACCAAGCAGCCACTGGTGAATACAGTTAGCAACCTTTCAGAGCCAGTCCGCCTCTAGGATTTATTTACTATTTTAGAAAATTAGATTGTACTGAAAAGCTAAAATATAATATGTATACCTACCTTCTTTATATGTAATTCATCTGTACGGGATTATACGACTGAACTCTTCCTTAACGACTGGTCAAATTTTGATGAAACGTTTTGTGCGTGTTTGGTTTGCGTTAGGGGTGGGGTTAGATTCATAATTGGAACTAATAGGTTGTGTCGTTGTGATCTGGTTCGGAGACGTTAATTTATTTAATATATCCGTAACTTCAATTTATCTTCACTTATTCAGACCAGAAATAAAATATTAGGCACAAGGCGTAAATATTTATACAAAGTTCTATACTTTTCCATAAATATTAAAACTATACTTACAGAAAAAGATGGTAACACGAAAGACGAAATCTTTTGGGGCTTAATATTATTCAATAATGTAGAAAAAGAAAAGGCAAGTAGTCTTCGAAGCGAATCGGAAAATAACTATAGGTATATGTTAGAGTAGTAACGAGTAACGATGTCCACCTCTCCTCACCTTCCCCTTTCCTCACCTTCCCCCTCTCCTTACCTTCCCCCTCTCCTCTTCAATTCGTCCTCCTCTCCCCAAATACAGGCTGGCAACGCACTTGCGACTCCCTTGATGTTGCAAGTGTCTATGGACGGCGGTGATCACTTAACAGCAGGTAACCCACCTGTTCGCTTGTCTGTCTGTCTTTTTTTTCCGTCTGTCGTTTGCTGTCTGTCTGTTTGCGATAAACTCCAAAACTACTGCATGGATTTGAATTTGTTCATGAAGTTTTCACCAGTGCGTAGAGTGATTTATGAGGAAAGTCTTGATATATAATTTGCCAAGTATTGTTTTATAATCAAGGTGGGACTACGTCTGACGGGCCAACTAGTATACATATAAACGATAAAATGTTTGCGTTTGTTCGTCCTAATCTCCAAAATAGGTAACAATTTTAGTAGCAAATAAAGTAATTTTAAGAATATACTGTTGGCTTCATATAATTGTACTTTCCCATTGGAGCTAAGCAGTAACAATAGGATTTAACAGAGGCAATTTAACATTCACAGAAGAGATAAATGAGAGTCGTAGTTATAATAAAATTACATCAAAAAATAACACCACATTTAATACAGATTAAATAAGTGATCCAACAATTATTTTCACGAGAACGATATAGCAGGTATTAACTAGTTTTAATAAAACACAATTTTATATGTTACATCTGATCTTTTTTTATTTAAAAGTTTATTGGTTATTGACCACTAAAATATTGTAATCCGGTGAAGCTGTTAAGACCTTGTTAGGTCAATAGCATAGTTAGTTCGAGGGAAAAAATAGACCAGATATTATTGGCAGAATTGATCATTCTGACTTTTAACAATATTCGATTGATAAATCGTTTGATAATATTGTCATGCCTGTGATCATTAATCTCAAGCCATTTAACGGATTTTGAGATTGCCATGACTCTCTAATTTTTTGCGTCAAGGGAAAGAGAAGGTTCTCGTATCAAATTACGATCACTCCTCTCTCCCTTTATACTGCTAATTCCGAATGTCTTTGTGCAAAAGCAACAAAATGGAAAAAAAAACGTTTTAGTCTCATTCACACGGAAGTTAGTACAGTCCCACAAGGAAAAGTTTAATGGAATTCAATTACAGGATGTCGGTGACTAGTTGATATCGTTGAAAAAAAAGACATCCATGCCGTTGAATTTTGTGCCAAAGAGCTATAATGTTTCAATGCGCTAATATTCAAAGTATATATAAATAGCAAAGTATTCTCACAATCATAAGTTGCAAAGGTCTCTATATTTTTTAATTCAAGTCATTAAAAATTGGTCAACCTCGACTTTGATCTCACGGTGGTGTCAGCTTCATTTTGAACCCTATCGTTTGAAGAACCACGTTATACGTGGACTGAATTGTTTCGTAACCAATCAATTTCATGTAGATTATTATTTTATACAGTTCTTAATGCAATGGACTCCTAGCAATCCGGTCTCTATCTAACTCAGCGTTTTCTGTAATCAACGATGCATCTGCGCCTATAAGTAGTTCCTTTAAGAAAGGAATAGGGAGACTTCTATGTTTGGATCTTATAATGTGTCAGATTACAATTAACAAGGTCCTAATTTTCAAAAAGTTCCGAATTTCAGGGGGATTATTGTCGTATGCTATACTACGATACAATATATAACCAAATACTGCTTGGCGAAACATTTGTCAGATTAAATATCAAAATTAAAAAATACTTTATTTAATTTAGGCCTTGAGACGCCGCTAATGAACGTTAAAGCTACCACCAGTTTCGAAAACAACCCAGTCATCGAGCGGAACCGGCAAAAAACTTGATCTGGTTTATATCTTCATATTATATATTTTTACAAACATTAGTTACATTCGTTTTTAATGAACGCACAGAGAGATTCGTCGTTTCCATTCGTCACCATATATATCAACCCTTATATAACTTAATAGCCTTTATACATTAAAACCCACTTTACATGGTGCTTGAACTCACTATCCGGGAAATTGGTAATGTGCTCAAAGTACTACTGTTAACACTATAGTTATTAACCAAGAATCATCATGAATCTGTTCTAAACCTCTGTGGCTATAAAGAAAGTGCGTCGTCCTTTTCGAATCTAAGTTTATTTTCATTCTTTTACATTTTTATATTAACCCATTGCAACATACCCGTTACCGAAGCTTGTCGTTCCTTATAACTAGAAGTAAGGTGAGTAAATTCCCGTTGTCGATCGAAATAACTACGTGTAGGCGTCAAATCACCTCTAACCGTTCCCAGTTCTCGTAACAGAACTGAAAATTGTTCGTTTCTTTTAGTCCGTTGAGTAGCTAGGAGGGAAACCTATAATCATCCGTCGATTTGTTTTTGCTTTTTTGTCGATTCGCAAGACATTAAGCTGTCGCAATGTTTTAAAATAAACATAGAAGAGAAAACTGACATTTCGTTTTAATTACCATGAGTATAGATATTAGAAAGAGGCTAAAGCAAAACAGATATATAGCATGTAACATGAGAAAGACGCCAATTAAGAAACACTATTAAACGCACTGACTCCCGCGTCAAAAAATGACACAGGGTCAATCGAACCCAATAAATAGGTGAGAATCATCTACGAAAAATTCCGCATCGAGTGGTCATAATTGCGTGCCGATACGTTTGGTATTTTTAACGTATTTACGCCTGAGATAAGCTTTGATTTCAATATATATATATATATATATATATATGTGTATATTCAGATTATAATTTAGAAGAAAAAAAATATTATGGGCTAGAAATAATTTCGAGTTTCATCATATTCCTAGTAACCCGCTTTATGTATATACTAGCTGTTGCCCGCGGCTCTGCACGCGTTGTTTTTTTTTAAATATATTAAATAAATGTAAAATTTTGATCACATGTCTAGTGTAAATTACAATAATACTCTTTCAAAAATATTTGTAAGTATCACACGCACATCATCTACTGTAACAGGTAACATGTACTTGTACATTATATATGTGAATAAGAATAGTGAATCGAATGGGAAAAGATTTATCATCAGCCACATAACTGGAACTTTAAACTGCTATATATGACCCTTAGTGCCCACTTACACTATATAAGAAAGTAATGAAAATATTAAGCTATACATTTTCGAACAATATGTGTTAAATCTTTTATTATATAGATATAATATGTCCATAGTGTCGATATAATTAAGTTATTATCATACCTTGCTATAATTTAAATCAAATATAAACATATGACTTTCAATTACAACAGCGATACCCTTGGTGTTACAGTTGTTCATAGGCGATGTTAACCACTTACCATCAGGTGGGCCGTCAGCCTGTTTGCTGCCTTTTGGTATAAAAAAATCTTGGAGTCCAGTACAGCTCGTGTATGTTTACAGTGAACAACATATTTTTGATTAATTTCACATGGACGAAGGCACGGATAACAGCTTATCACTACATAGAGTAAGAAAAAGTCCTGTTCCACGTCTGTCCTATATGTCTGTTCGCGATAAGATCAAAAACTACAGAACGCATCTTCATGCCGTTTTCACCAATATATAAAATGATTATTGGGCAAGGTATAGGTATAGTTTGTCTTATTATCAGGGCGGGCAACGTCTGCTGAACCCGCTAGCTTAAAATAACACAGCTAATTAGTTACTTATTTGTCCGTAAAATTCCCGTTCAAATATTACTTGTAGTCCGGTGAAGCTATTAAGACCTTGCTAGATCAATAGCGTAGTCATTTCTAAGAAAAAAAAACCGTTCAAATAGGTCCAGCCGTTTCGGAGATTACCCGTAACAAATAAAAAAAAAAACAGACATATCCACAGAATTAAAAAAAATGTTGATATTTGTAGCATCACGGATATTTTTAATATAAAATACACTCACTTTACTTTTATTATACGTAATATATCACAAATCAAAAATTGGGTACAAAACTAACGTAGAATAAAGTTTTTGAGGAGTTTTTGGCGGGATTTTAGTTTGTCATGTAGTGGATTTTATATTTTATTCATAATCTTGTCTTACTTATCTGTATATTGTGTTAAATTGGTAGAGTTTTATGTAATATGGTTCGTTTATTGTGCATAAATGAAATGAAAGATAAATAATACCGCGAAGCATGAATTCTGTTGTCTTGAAAATTAAGAAGATAAAAATTTACGAAATATTACATAGAGGATTTGGCGCTTATACCTTTACATTATCTTGGATATAGAAAAAAACTACCTATATTAACTACTTCAGAATTGGCAGTATGGATTAATTCCTTTGACTATCTTATTGGATGAATATTATTACTACTAAACTTTTTGAATAACGACACAAAATAAACTTTAGAAATGTTTGCGATATATACGTACCACGTATAATTAAAAATTGGAAACAAAAATAACGTAGAATTAACTGTTTTAATAGGAACACAAAATAAACCATGAAAATATTTGCGAGAGATTGTTATCGCGTTACCATGGCAACGCGTATAGTACTGACATTAACACGCATCGAAAGCTTCCAAAATAGCCCGATTTTGAGACATTCTTCATTAGTGCTCAGCTCCTATTGGTTTAAACGTTATGATATGTAGCCTATAGCCATCCTCGATAAATGAACTATCTAACACTAAAATAAACTTTCAAATCAGATCTGTAGTTCTTGAGATTATCGCGTTCAACCAAACAAACAAACAAACAAACTCTTTAGCTTTATATATTAGTATAGATTTAAACGTACCCTTTTTGTGAAAATTAAATAAGTGAAGACCGAGTATAGTTTTATTGATAAAAATGGATGTTTTGATGTTATTTTTAATTTTATTTAATACTTTCACAAAACTTTAGCAATACTCTAGGTTACAATAAAATATTGTCCTTATAGTTAAAATAAAACATATTTAAAGAAGCGTTATGGTACTTTATTTATTGGTCCTGATCCTTTTTCTTTTGATCCTTCTGGCAACTATCTAAAAATATTGAAACAGATAATATAGCAAATTTCTTCACATCCCAATCGTCAACTAAATAACTAAAGCCACCAATATCCACAGCATTTTATTTTCGAACTAACTACGCTATTGACCTAGCAAGGTCTAACAGCTTCTCCGGACTACTCATATCCACAGCATTAGGGATAAGTTTGTTAAACGATCCAAAAATATTATATTTGGTAGGAGAGAAACAAAGAGAAATAAAGAAAGAAAGAAGAGCCCCTGCACGTTTACTTGTTACTTGGAGGTTATTATTTTCTTTGTTCTTTGATTTCCAATGTAAATTTAGTTTTTGGACGACAGCTAAAACAAAAATTACACCACTAGAGTTGTATATTCATTGAATAAAGGACTGTGAAATTTATTTTCAGTACCCTGACAGACTCATACGCATCCTAACATTCCTATTTGCAATGTCACAAGATTTGAAGCATATATCCTTACTAATATTACAAATACGAAAGTGAGTTTGTTTACAGATGATGTCAAGGTCACAGATAAGGACATAGGGGTATCTTTCATCAAATAAACAAGTACTGTCCTTGAGAGATAAGTCACTTTAACGTAAGCGAATCCGCAAACAAAAGCAGGTATATAAATACAGATTTTACAATATGTAGCCACTTCAGACGTACCATCTGCCTTTTTATAGTCTTTAATGATGTGCAAAGGAAGACATAACTCATTCTCAAGATACAATACATATGTTTCTTTGTTTAACATAATCCAGAATACAAATGTCTGTTTCACTATTTGCGGATCGGAAGAATACCTACCGATAACTATCGTTCATGAACTAAAACCTATATTCAACACAACTGTAATGTTAATTTGTATTTTTGATGGAATATATGGCACCCTTAATAAGGCAAGAGCATATATCGAAGTTTTAGTTTTTTGCAATAGAAATGCTCATTAAAGTGGATCTCACAGACAACGAAAACCAACTACAAATAAGGCAACAGTATCATATGTGTCCCTTTTACAATATTGTTCCAATACTTGACGAAGACGGATTGCGCGCGGGCTATGAAAGTTTGAGATGTGCCTTCATATAAGAAAAAATCTGCAGTGAATGTTCCATTATCGCATTAATATTGTAAAGGCCTATTAAGACTTAAGTCCCTTATACAGTAAATTCACTCAAATCTATAGATTTTTCTCTATATTATATAGGCACATATCAAATAATGCTTACAATGGCAAACAGTAAAGATTGTGATATAGGGGCGTAACTTGCAAGTGTTTTGTAGATAGTTTTTTAGTTTATACTTATAGTCCACGTTTCTACGATGTACGTTGTTGATAATGCAGATAAACTAGTCAAGTCCAATTGTGCAAATTTCCATGACGATGGCTTTGTAAATAAAGGAGGTAGAGCAAATTTTGTTAAAATAATGTAATCATCGATTTGTTTTTTAGGCGTTTTTCAGATAATTACTATTTTAAATTATGCCTTTACTTTATTAAGGGTGCAATATATTCATATGCAAATATCAAGAATAAATACAATATATAAGTTTATAAGTCATATTAATAGCATGTAGTCTATAAGAGCTAAGTGATGTTTTAACCTAAATCTCGGAAGTAGTACCCGATTAGGGCTCCCACGGCAGCGGCTCAAGCCTAGGTTCGATCCCTCGGTAGGGAGCCCTTGAGTGCGTTGCTTACGCGATACGGTGACACACAAATATACATCATCGCTACAACACTACACGATCACCCCCACACACGTGCACGCCTACACGCTTACACATGAAAGTGGAAGGGTTTACTTTTTTTCCCTTATCGAACTGAAAAACTCTCAATTTTCCGATAATAAATATATGGAGGAGTTGATGAGGAGTGTATGCTTGGTACACATATACGTTTCAACAACTCATACATATATGAACAGTTAGCTAGGTTAGCTAAGATAGGTCGCGATTTTGCATGCAACAGGCAACAGCCAAGCCGAGGTGTGCCGTGCACCCTTGAGCTGATTGCCAAAATAAAATCGACTGAGTGCCTTAAGCGCTCGCCTTAGTAGTCCGGTGAAGCTGTTAAGACTTTGCTGGGTCAATAGCGTAGTCATTTCGAAAAAAAAAAAATCGGAAGTAGCAACCCGTCTCTACCTGTTTGCTATAAAGTGTCTTCTGCATACCTAACCAGGTTAAGTTGAAACATCTCGGTCATTATTTTCATTATAATCCTTACAATTCTTACTAGCATATTAAAACATATACTTATTGTACTTTTAAGTCGTGAACAATTTTTCACACTTTTGTGGTCAAGTTTTAGTAGCAGGCCCGGCAGACGTTATTCCGCCCTGGTTATAAAAAATCCTTGACAAATTATATACCACAACCTCCCTCATGAATAACTTTATCCACTAGTAAAAATAGTTAGTTTTTGAGTTTATCGTGAACAGACAGACAGACAGACGCAATATCCATACCCAAACCAAAATAAATTCCCAACTTTATACTATGTAATGATTTGGTTGTATAGTGTACCAGTGAGGTAATATATAAAATGAGCAATTGATTAACGCTAATTAAGTCGATAATTATAGTACATTCTGTTGCATTAATTTTGTTTATGTATTTAATATTGAGTATTTTGGTGCAGCGTACAATTATAGCTAATACAAAGTAAAGATTATATCAGATTCACATTTTTATTCTAAGGTGGCCGCAGAGTTTAGTTTATATTAAACTGAAATAGTAAAAGCTGACAGTACTCATCGATGTTAGTACGAACTTATTACAGAAATGGATTCTAATAGTTTAGAAAGAGAATAGTATACGCGAAAAAAAAAAATGAAAGAACATGTGAAGAACTTCGAAGGGTGTAGTTAGCAATATATACATGAGCTTATGAGGCCTTCAAACTTAGAACGATTCTCAGAATAGCGACGTAATATGGTTAATTTAAGAAAGCAATCCTTTTGAAGTTGGATATACATTCCATAACCATAGAATGGGCTACTAAATACTGCAATGGCCAGAGAACGTGAATCCTGTTACGTCAAAGGTCATAAGATTAATTGAAATAGAAATAGTATTTGTAAAAAGATGCAATACATATTTCGGAAGACAAGAGCTTCGACGAAAAATATGTAAGTTTTGAAATACTTTTAAAGATTCTCATTTGAGAAATTTTAAATTTGAAAATGTTTAATTTTAAAATTGTAAATTTAAAAAAATCTGTAGTACATGTTTCTTAACCGATAAATTTTACATAGTTATCTAGTATGTGACCACTTAGCTATAAGCGCTTTACAACATGAAACTTTGTTTTGAAGCGTAAACACGATTTTTATATTATTAGCTTACCTGAAATCCCTTGTATATTCAAAGGCTTATCTATTATTACATTTATGCCTCGTAACTATAAAACTGCTCTGTATCTCATAAACGTAGCTATAAAAAATAATGAGGTACGTCAATAATAGTCGAACTGGGCCGTTTTATTTTGACCACAGTTTCATTTGTTGTTTAGTAACAAAGTAGCTGAAGATAATTATGTCATATTCAGATGAAAGGGACTAACTGAAGTGCACCAGCCGTATTTAGAAATGTTCCCATTTCTATGGGTATTGGCGATAGATGTTCAACTACAGTATGTTTCATATATATAAGCCTGTTTGTTTACCAACCATTCTTGATGCCAGGCGTGATGAATTGAAAGCCGGTACACCAGCGGCAATCTATTATTTTTATAAGAACAGTGTCCATACGTATCTGCGATGTGCATGAAGCATTTCCAAGAAGACCAGCTAAACAAGTCATACAATTTTGCGGACATACATTAAACTATCAAAACTTTATTGCCAGGTTAGGGTTAAGATATTGAATTCCTGAGACTCAATATTTAATAATTTGCGAGATTTCACATTATACCAGGTGACTGTATAAAGGTAAATACCCTTGTGCACAACACACTTTGTGGTAAAACACAACTACACAAACAAACAACAGCTGAGTGCCTTATGCCCTCGCCTTAGTAGTCCGGTGAAGCTGTTAAGACCTTCTTGGGTCAATAGCGTAGTCAGATCAAAAAAAAAAGAAAATACCCTTCAATCGTGGTGTAGTTTATGGTTTTCCACATTTAACATATAAAATAGTAATATCAAAACAAATACTTATAAACACCAAAGATAACCGTAGATAAGATTTGTTCTAAAATTTTTAGAAGTATGGGAACGATACTTTTAAAAGTAAAAAAGTCACACCTAGGAACAATGAACAGAATTGAAGTGAAGCTGCTTTTCAAGGTTAATAATTACGTAACTGCTTATCTTCGGAATGCTGCATGGTCGAACAATTGGAAGCGGGGCGCGGGTCGAGGTGCGGGACGGAGCCTGGACTGCGCGGCGGTGTACATTGAAAGCGGTGATTCATCACACTTCCAATTCACTTCAAATCCATTGAATGTTAAGTGAATCAATTTTGCATTTCTCGAGATCATTAGGTCAAATATAAGCACATATTATATTAATTGATTTAGGACCAGAAACGACTAATTATTATACGAAAAAAATGTTGCCGGTGCCTAACCTAACACCCAGTATATTGCTCGAACTGCCCGTTTTTGTAATAAAAATTTGGTGTATACCTCAGATGCTTTCCGCCACAACAAACAATAAAGTCCCAAAGTCGATTACTGATCTACCAGATTGTAAGTTTAAGCATGATGTCAAGTGGGTTTTAATGTCAAAAAGATATAGTTGACGATCAATATGTGAATAATAATGTTGTCTGAAATTAACATCTCTAAGTGCATTCGCTAAAAATTGTTGTAACAGCTGTCGTTTTCAGAACCGGTGGTAGTTTTGACATTCATAAACTCCATGTTATGGCTTGAATTGATTATTTTTGATTTTACCATACATTATCTTACTCGGAAGCTCTACCTGGCACACTGAAACAATTCTCACACGACAGGAGTTTTTGAAATCGTTATATTTTGATCAATTAAAAAATATCTTTACCGATGATAACCTAAGTATTCTTTTGATATATGATATATCCTAATATATACCTAGTGTCTCTATTACTTTGAAGTTTCATCAAAATATAGTAGTCGTTTTTGCGTGAAAGAATACTTGACAAACAACCGTCCATGCTTACAAACTTTTGCGTTTATTACAGTAATGACAATAGGGATATACGAAACTATAATTAATATATGTAGATTGTACTTTAATATAAGTATATAGTATATAAAGGCTGATACCGCTAGCACGAGACAAGATTATATTTAGACCGTTCCACATTGAATAAATGTTTCGCAACGCCACGGTATTACCGACCCGCGGCCTTGCAAACACATCA